>CM029014.1:119298172-119578172 GCA_016801055.1 Panax notoginseng | reverse complement strand
TTATGTAGATGATATTGTGACAATAATTGAATCAATAATATGAGAGATATTATGCAGCAATTACTGTAGCAATAATTGAGTATAACTGAGTGACTTCTCACGTAAGCATCAATAATCAATACCGTGTGCTACTATGTTACCACGCGTATTACTGTACTTTTACCACCGGGTAGTTCAACAGTTTAACGGTAAAACTTTCGCCGTTATTTTTATAAAAAGATAAATCTGTCGTTTTCTAACTCCGACAATAATTTCGTTTGTGGGGTCCACCAATGATTGTGTCGTAGTACGAATAATCCCTGTTAAACGAATATTCCCCGACCAATCGAATATTTTATTACCCAATTGCTTACTTGGAAAAATTTGTAAATATTACCCACAACTATAACATTATCTCAAATCCACACCATAATAATCAAAAATATATTTCGAGAATGATAAATCTTTATTCATAAAAGTTAGGGTCTTAAAACCTCCCCTTCATATGAAATTTCATCCTCAAAATTAGATTGCGTACCTGGTATGTCGAAGAGGCGGGGATACATTGACTTCATTTTAGATTCTAACTCCTAGGTCATTTCCCCAACATCATGGTATCTCTACAAAACTTTGACTTGAGGTATAACCTTGGAGCGTAGAATTTGATCCTTCTTATCCAAGATTTTAAAAGGTACCTCTTCATACGTTAAATCTTCCGCTATCTTGTTCGGTTCTAATTTAATAATGTGGTTTGGGTCTTTCACATATTTACGTAACATAGATATGTAAAAAATATTATGAACACGAGACATACTTGGCGGTAAGGCGAGTCTATAGGCCACAGTTCCTACTCGATCGAAGATTGTAAATGGGCCAATGAATCGAGGATTTAGCTTTCCCCTCTTTCCAAATCTCGTAACTCCTTTTCATGGAGCAACACGTAATAACATATGATCTCTAATATTGAATTCCACGTCCTTTCAATGAAGATCAATATAACTCTTTTGTCGATCTTGTGAGGTTTTTATACGTTGTCGGATCATTTGAATATTTTCCATAGTCATACGTACCAACTCTAGTCCTAACAATTTTGCTTCATCCACCTCATCCCAGCATACTGGAGAACGACACTTTCTTCCATACAACGCCTCAAATGGAGCCATGCCAATACTTGCTTGATAACTGTTGTTATTGGAAAACTCCACCAATGGTAAGAACTTGTCCCAACTTCCTTTTAAGTCAAGGACACATAGTCTTAATAAATCTTCAAGAGTTTGAATAGTCCTCTCCGACTGCCCGTCTGTTTGAGGATGATATGCTGAACTAAATCGTAAATCCATGCCCATAGATTTTTGCAAACTAACTCAAAATCCATGCCCATGACCCAAATCACATCTATACCTTAATAAACCTTGGGAAGACCAGTAATGAAATCCATGGTAATATGCTCCTACTTCCATTCTGGAATTTCAAGTGGTTGCAATGGACCTTTTGGCACTTGATGCGCTGCCTTGTCTCGTTGACAAGTTAGACACGTTGAGATAAACCCCGCTATCTCTTTCTTTATATTGCTCCACCAAAATGTATGTTGAAGATCACGATACATTTATGTACTCCTAGGATAGATTGCAAACGGTGTGTTATGCGTCTCCATCAGGATTTTATACTTCAAGTTAGAATCGTTAGGAACACAAAGTCTGGAGTTCACTCGAAGTATTTCTCTTCATCGATTATTACTTCCGGAATAACACCTTCTTGCACTTTCTTCCTCATACGTATCAGCTCCAGATTTGTAGCTTGAGCAGCTTTAACTTTATCGATTAAAGTCGGTTCAACTCATATATTCGCCATCATCACATGGGTCCCTAGAGTTTTTAGCTCTATCTCTATCCTTTGTAAGTCATACAAAATGGGCATTTGCGTTGACAATATCGCACTTGTACTCGCATATGATCGTCTACTCAATTCTTCAGCAATTAAGTTCGTTTTTTCCAGGATGGTATTGAATGTTATGATCGTAATCTTTCAAAAGCTCAAGCCATCGTCGTTGCCACATGTTGAGTTCCTTTTTAGTGAAGAAATATTTGAGGCTTTTATGATCCGTATAGATCTCCACCTTCTCTTCATACAGGTAATGCCTCCAAATTTTAAGCACAAAAAGGACAGCTGCCAACTCTAGATCATGAGTAGGATAATTCCTCTCATATTCTTTGAGTTGTCATGAGGCATAGGCTATGACTTTCCCATGTTGAATGAAAACACATCCTAACCCTTTGCCTAAAGCATCATTGTAGATGACAAATCGATTCGAGCCAGATGGTATTGTCAGAACATGTGCTGAAATGAGTCTCCTCTTGAGTTCTTGAAAACTCTTCTCACATTCCCCGCTCCAACTAAATTTTGTATCTTTCCGAGTCAGCTGAGTTAATAGAGTAGTGATTCGAGAAAACCCTTTTACGAATCTCCGATAATAACCAGCTAAGCCAAGAAAGCTACGTACTTCGGTCACTGACTTAGGTTGCTCCCAGCTTTGAATTGCTTTAATCTTTGTCGGGTCAACAAATATTCCGTGATTTGATATTACGTGCCTAAAGAATGTTACTTCCTCAAGCCAGAACTCGTATTTCTTCAACTTGGCATATAACTTGTTTTCACGAAGCTTTTGGAGTATCAGCCTCAAGTGTTGCTCATGATCTTCACGACTTTTGGAGTAAATGAGGATGTCATCAATAAAGACGACCACAAAGTGATCCAAATATTCCTTGAATACTCGGTTCATCATATCCATGAAGGCAACAGGAGCATTAGTCAGTCCAAAAGACATGACTAGGAATTCGTAATGCACGTACTGAGTTCTAAAAGAAGTCTTTGGAATGTCATCAGTTTTAATCTACAACTGATGACATTCAGAACAAATAACGATCTTTGAAAAGAATTTGGCGCCTTGTAACTAGTCAAACAAGTCATCAATTCGAGGCAACGGTTAGCTATTTTTGATGGTGACATGATTCAACTCCCGATAATTAATACAAAGTCGCATACTTCCATCTTTCTTCTTCACGAATAGAATAAGAGCACTCCAAGGAGACGTACTAGGTCGAATGAAACCGATATCTAACAATTCCTGCAGTTGGGTTTTTAACTCCTGAAGTTCAATAGGAGCCATTCGATATGGGGCTTTGGAAATGAGTTTTGTACCGGATTCAAGGTCGATAAAAAATTTAATTTCACACTCTGGGGGTAGGCCAGGAAGTTCTTCAGGGAATACGTCAAGAAATTTATTAACAATAGAAATATCATTCAAATCTGACGTATTTTTATTTAAATCCGTGACATGGTCTAAGAAAGCTTGACATCCTTTTTTCAATAAACGAATAGCTTTATGGCTTGAAATGACAGTGATTGACTTTAGTGTTTTGGTTGCATGAATTCACGTAATAGGTTAGTTAGGAATATGAAAGCTAACAACCTTACAAAAACAATCAATTTTTGCATGAAGAGTAGTTAACCAATTAATCACTAAAATCACATCAAATTCAAGTATTTTTAACGAAATAAATTGACATGTAATGTGAGGGTACCGAGTTAAACCAAACAAAACTTATAAATAGTGGATGTAATGAAGGTTTTTCCCAACGAAGTTTCAACAGATAAGTCAAAGTCTAATTTCTCCGGAGTCAAATTTAAACGTTGAGTACAAGTAGGAGAAATAAAAGAATGGGTAGAACCGGTATCAAATAAGGTATATACTTCTCTAGAGTTTATGATTAGCTTACCCGTGATCACCTCGTTCAGACTCCTCACTTTTTGGGAGGTTATGACAAACACTCTCCCTTGAACTACCGGTTTTGTCTTGTCTGGGACGGCCTTTGATGCCTCCATCCCAGTTGGACTTGACTTCGGTGGATGACAAAACTGAGCTAGGTGACCTTCTCTTCCATAATTATAACATGCCTTTGACTGATGTGTCCCTCCCCTCCGCATTTGTAACATACGACCGACAGTCGTTCTCATTCCTCAACAACAGGTGCTGGTGCTGACATCTTTCCATCATTATTGAATTTTCTCTTCATAAAATTTCCACTTCTATTATCTTGGCCATGATTACCACCGAAGTGGTTACCATTTCTGGCATGTTGATTCCCTTCACGTTTGTTGTCACTGCTTCGATGACTGCTACCACTGGTATTATTAATTTGTTGGCTGCTCTCTCTTTAGTGGGGTTGAATCATTATCGTGCTCCAATAACTGAGCCCTATTTACAACATCTGAATACAAACATAGTTTGTGAGAAATTAGGAATTGACGTATCTCAGGTTTCAAACCTCTTAGAAACATACGCGTTATTCTCTCCTCATTATCAGCTAAGTAGGACGCAAACCAGGATAACTTGGCAAACTTAGCTTCGTATTGTGACACGGTCATATTGTTTTGCTCCAGCTTGATAAACTCTACCTCCTTCATGTGATGAATATTTTCGGGAAATTACTTGTCGTTGAATAGTTCTTGGAACTTCTCCCAAGACATCTTCACTGTGGCATGTTGAGTACGCTTTACAGATTTCCACCAGTAATATGCCTGTCCTCGCAACATGAAGGTGGCAAAGGGAAATTTTTGCTCCTCGGAGCATCCCAAGACATCAAATATCTTAGTGATCTACTTTATCCACGTCTCTGCCTTAAGTGATTTTGGCTCTCTAATAAACTCCGGTGATCCCAGCTCCTTAAACTGTTTAGCGGCGACCTTCCGAGAGTTGTCAGTGTTTCCACCTGCATTTTGAACAGGAGCCGCTCTCACCTAATGTTACATGAATTGCATAAAGCCTTTGAACATCCCATCATTCATCATTTGATCGGTGTTACTGTTTACCTAAGGATTATTGTCTTCTAGTTGCACATTATCCTAGGTATTAATCGTTGGTGACACAACGGTCTCATGTGCTTCATTGCTGATCTCAACATTTTCTGATGTCATTTTCAAACACTACCACAAAACAAGGGTTAATTGACATGTCACATACTATCCCTATACTCTGATCGACCAATTAAATACCAAATAAACATAGGTAGGTCATACTAGAGAAGGAATTCCCCGTCTCTCCCTTCTAGTTCTTGTCTCACATCTCAGCCATGAATCATATCCCTAAGCTTCGATACCAACTGTGACACCCCCAAAATAGGTATACATCACCCATTCTGAGTCACCAAATATATGGTACATAAATCAAATACACACTTCTTTTATACAATGCGACAAAAGCATATCATATAGTTTTTACACGAATATTGTCTCATAGACAGTATTCAAACTCAAATTAAGTCCTCATTACATTTATTATCACACTATTTCATAAAATAGTGAGGAATATTATAGCCACCATCTCGGACCGTCACTCTGTTCCCCGACTAGTTTCGGCTACGTACTCATTTCCTGAAGAGAACAATGAAAGCAAAAGGGTGAGCTCAACTAGCCCAGTAAGAAATATTATGACTAAAATAATGTAGAATAAATTATCGTTAACCTTCAACAGTGTTAAACTGATAAAATACAATAAACATCAAGTTTAACTGCAGCGGAACAAACAATCCATTTGAAGAGTCAAGTAGAGCATGGTATATACTATCTTGTATGATTTAAAAATGTTTTTCATCAACTTTATCACTGAGACTCTGCTTAATAAATAAACCACATCATCAAATCATCCATGCACCACGGCCAAGGATATTCATGTAATCATCAATGGTCATGATTATACCGAATAATCCTTAGTTATAATTATACCAACAACTGTCCATCAATGCACTACAGGCCAATGAGGACTTTTACCACATCATTTGTAACATTATGGGTCATGATTATACCGAATGATCCCTAGTTATAATCATACCAATCAACAATCCATCTATGCACGTAAGCCAAATATGACTTTCATCACAAAATAAGCACGAGGATGATGACAATGATATAAGAATTCAATTAAAAGAAAACAAAGGATAAATTTTTAAAGATTTATAATTTAATTTATCCAGAATTCAATAATGTCCAAATTATTAACATGATACTGCTTTGTGGAGTAAAATTTAAGAATAATATTGTATCATAAATGATTTGGACAACAAAGAAATCAATTTTTATCATGAATAATTTCTTGGATGAATAGTACCCGAGTGAATAGTATCCTGTGAATAGCACTTCGAGAAGAGTGCCCTATGAATATTAATAGTACTCATGAATAGTACTTTGTGAATAGTACCTATGAATAGTACTTTGTGAATAGTACCCTGTGAATAGTACCCTGTGAATAGTTCTTTGTGAATAGTACTTTGTAAATAGTACCGTAAAAATGAATACTACTCAAGGACAGTACTCCATAAATAGTACTTTGTGAATTGTATTCATGAATAATACTCGTGAATAGTACTTTATGAGTAGTATCCCGTGAATAGTACCCCGTGAATAGTACTTTATGAATAATACCGTAAAAATGAATACTACTCATGGACAGTACTCTAACATGAAAAACTTAAAATTTAACAAGAATGTGCAGAAAATATCCTTGTGAAACAATTCTAGATGAGGCGCAAATTTCAAGGATATTCTACTAATTTCACGGAGTATGGAAGCAATACTTTAACAAAATGAGGGTATAATCAGGAATACGAGACGAAATAATATTACTCACATACTACAGAGTATGAAAGAAAATATTATTCCTTATGAATACTGAAAAAATAATATCCCTTACCTCAGAAGAAGACTGGATACTAGAATAGTAAAGTAGCAAACTTCTCTTCTTTTTTCTCTCTCTATAGCTTCTCTCTCTATAATTGCTCTTGTGAGTCTTAGTGAATTTGCGAGAATGAAAGAAGAATGAGATTTTATTTATAGGAAAATATAGTTTCGATAATTGCACGTTTTGGGGCTCAAAATATTACAGTAGAATACCTTCATCTTTTCTTTCATTTTTAATTTAGTCCTGCAAGTATTATCAAACTTGCACTACCTCCCCTAATTGTACATCATGTGAATTAATAGTACAATCATGTGAATCAATTGTTCTATACATGTGAAAAAAATAATTACAATATAGTACCTTCATCTATACCTCTATTTTTAATTTAGTCATGCAAGTATTATCAATCTTGCACCATCTCCCCTAACAGTACATGCATGTGAATCAATAGTACAAATATGCGAACAAATAGTTATAAGCATGTGAATTAATAGTAATTAATTGCTTATTTATCCAATTAATTATCCAATTGGTCAATATAACCTCCAGATATCAATTATTATCGAAATAGATGTCAATTTCCATTAACACTAATAATCCTAACACAATAAAAATAACAATTTCATCTTTAATCAACACGAACTTGTTCATCATTAATATTATAACTCATAATATTTAACAACCAGATCATTCTCAGGAAAGAGGGGGCTTTTCGATAAGGATTTCTCCCTATTACGCGCAATTAGGTGACCAAACCTCTCCTCGACAGAACTTTCTAGATATTGTCAATATTGCAAATAATAATATGAATAACTTTGTTGTCTCAATTATTGATTTAATAATATAAAATATTATGTAGATGATACTGTGACAATAATTGAATCAATAATATGCGAGATATTATGCAGCAATTACTGTAGCTATAATTGCGTATAACTGAGTGACTTCTCACTTAAGCATCAATAATCAATACCGTGTGCTACTATGTAACCACGAGTATTACTGTACTTTTACCACCGGGTAGTTCAAAAGTTTAACGGTAAAACTTTTGTCGTTATTTTTATAAAAAGATAATTCTGTCATTTTCTAACTCCGATAATAATTTCGTTTGTGGGGTCCACCAATGATTGCGTCGTAGTACGAATAATCCCTTTTAAAATGAATATTCCCCGACCAATCAAATATTTTATAACCACTTGCTTACTTTACAAAATTTATAAATATTACCCACAACTATAACATTATCTCAAATCCACACCATAATATTCAAAAATATATTTCGAGAAAAATTAATCTTTATTCATAAAAGTTGGGGTCTTACAAATACGATGATGTTTGAGTACGCCACAAAGTTTAATGAGTTAGCTAGGTTCGGTCCACACTAGGTGGATAGGAAGTCAAGAAGGTTCGAGCTAGGATTAAAACCATGGCTCTGCAACAAAGTGGAAGTGTTGCAGATAAGCACTTTTGCAGCACTCATGGAAAAGGCTATCATAACCGAATAAGGGAGTGAGGCCATGAGCCTCTACAACAAGGAGAAAAGAAATAAGGGCAAGGTCGAAGGAGCTATGAAGGTGGAAATTAATAGTGGAAATAGGGGTGAGAAAAGAAAGGGGAACAATTTTAGGAATATTCAGGTGAAACAGGACGGTGTAAAGAAGTAAGTAAGTTTATATGTTACAAGTGCGGGCAGGAGGGCCATATTTCTCCCAACTGTCCCAACTCAAGGATGAACAGTGGGTGTTTTTTGTGCAGGTCTATGGAGCATAAGGTGAAGGATTGTCTAAAAAGGAGAATGGAGGCATGAAGTGTAACCACGGGAAAAGGCAGCGAGATTCTGGCGATCACATACCTGACTTCAACCAACAAAAGCAACACGAGAGTCTTCAACATGACGGTCCAGGATACTGTGGCAGCTGGAAATGGAACTCCATGTATTATTCGAATAACTATATATATATATATATATATATATATATATATAATTTTTCTATATATAGTAAATTATTTTATAAAGAAATTTTGAAGGAGGAATTTGAGTTCTTTTAGAAATCAAATTTTCGTTTAATCAGATAGACAAACTTTATGTTGTATAGTTAAGGATCAGTCTGATCGAATCTGATCGAGATCTACTTGAAATGACTGTGTATGCTATGTACCCTAATAGGTATAAGTTTTGAAATGGTGATTCTAGGGATAAAATCTTTATAAGGGAGGGTGAATGTAATAACCTGATATTTTCTATATAAATAAATAAAAAATTTTACATATAATTTTTTTATTTATTTTAAAGGTGGGAATATATGCCAAGTAATGTGTATATATATTTGTGATAAATGAAAATATATTTATTACCTGAATAATTATAAATAATTTTTTTATAATTATTAATCATTATAAATTATATTCTTATAGTAATTAATTTTATAGTAGAAATGTTTTTATAATTTATTTTCCATAAAAATATGATTATATATTATTTAAATAATATATGAGATGATTATAGATTTATTATAATAATTATTTTATTATATGAATTTATTTCAGACTAATTAAGTAATTATTATAACTTAATTAATAATGTTATATGTGCAAGATAATTTAGATATGGAATCCAAACCCTAATTCTGGACTTTTGACTAAGAAATGAGAATAATAATATAATATTAGTTATATTTCAGTGCTATAAATGTGTACTGTATGTGTGTAGACTGATAATTGGTCAATTATAGTGAAACACTAGAAAACCTGGTATTACTGTGCTAAAACCTAATTTGAAACTCAAATTAGAGTACAAGATTATTATGTAATCGTAATAATGTGATTAATGACCGAAGTTATAGATATTAACCTTAATTAGGGAAACCCTAATTTTTGAAAACCCTAATTAATATTTATAAACCCTAATTTCTGTATTTGAAATCCTAAATTTTAAATGGAAAACCCTAATTGTTAAATGGGAAATCTAATTGCTAATTAGTGAATTATTAAACTTAATTTCAAGTCTAATATAGTTAGAAAACCTAAGTTAATTAAGGAATCCTAATTTGGAAATAAAGAAACTAAATTTTCATTTTTAAACCTAATTTCAACATCCTAGAAAAGTTATATATTTTTTGTAAACCCTAAGTGTGAGGGCCCCGAATCCGAGATCCCGAATCACAGCGGATCCGGTTCGATCATTCTATCACTATTACTATATTTGCGAAAGATATAAACATAAATTATTTATACAATACATTTAACACACTATTCCCCAAGGACGAGTAACCTTAACTTAATACACATTACATAACTTACTTAACACATAACCTTAAAATACAACACTTATACAATTTAGCTGCACACATATCCTAACGCTGGAACTGTCTTTAACCTTTCCTTGTGTCCGACGCATTCGTCTTAATCTGCAATGTTTATCATGATATAGCAAGGGTGAGCATATGGATTGCCCAGCAAGTTTTAGTTCACTAATATAACGATATATCATGATTGAAAGAGTATGAAACAATAAGCTGGCTATAATTCATCAATATAATTGAGAACTAGCAGGAACAAATTTATGACTGAACAAGTATTATATATGAACAAATATATCTGAACCAACTGGTAATGAAGGTGATCAGCCTTTCATACCTGACTTATACATGCAATATGTACAGAGTACAATTCATGGCAACCAGCAATGATTAACCATAAGCTTATCCGAATAAAATAACTCTTAGTAGAGTTAAGTAAAAATAAACTTTCCTGAACCGTTGATTACCGTTACGCAATTTATACGCTTTATTCGAAGACCTGATATTAGTAATATAGATCTCCAATATTAGAATAATATCATCACAATATAATACTATAAGGTATATATTTATATATATATAAACATAGAATAACCTAAATACATAACACATATCCCTATCAGTCTATAACACGCATAAGACTCGGTATCAAGTCAAACTATTGCAGTCTGAGTTGAACCCGACACAAATCTGACATTCCGACGGTCTAGTCGGATTTTTATCGAGCCTAAGTTCAATTAAACTCTGCCTAACACTTAACAATTATCTCAGATACTTTTAATAGCAGTCAAAATATTTTTCGTAAGCTCGTAATAATTTTAAAATAATTATTACTATTTATCGTAAATTTCTAATGATTAATAATGTATTTAAATGAATTAAATACCACATAATTCTTTTATCATTAATATTTATTTATTATCAAATATTAATAAAATACATGTCATAATATTATAATATATTTATAATATATCAAAGTATTTTTAATACCTTAAAATCATTTAAATATAATTTTTAAACACTTAAATTCATTGTCCGATAATTGCTATTAATATTAAAACATTAATATTTTTATGAAAAAATATCATAAGTTATATTTTATAACTTAAAATATTTTTATAATACTTAAATCATTTTCATATGATTTATAAAACATTAATTCTATTTTTCCATAATATATTTAGTACGTTTATTAAATAAACTAATTATCATTAACATTAATTAATTAATGAATTTCATTACAAAATATTAAAAGTCACTGAAAATGTCTTTAAATATTTTCTTATACCATAATATTATTTTTCATGATTTTTTATGAATTAAAACTATTTTTAAATAAATTATTTAATATTATAATTAAATAAATTAAATACCATTTATATTCCAAAAATATTAAATATTTATGAAATGTACACAAAATAATTAAAAACTATTTTTCAGACTTTAAAATAATTTTTCAGAATTTATTTAGTATTTTTAATAATTAAAAACCATTTTTATCAATTTTTAAATAATTCCGGAAAATAGAAAATAAAACTATCACTAAAGGGCCCTATAGCGACAGACCCGTCACTGTAGGTGTTCTTGGTGTTCTTGAGAAAGAACCCAGAAACCAAGTCAGTTATCGAGGGGCTTAGTTTGACCGGTTCTAATTTCTTAGTTAATGAGTTTTTGGGCTTGTACTATGGTTAGATCTGAAGTACTAATGTAATACTAGAATTGCCAACTTGTTACATGGCTATACAACATCAGATCATAGAGATCTAAGTCTCCAAATATTTTGACAACGTGTTCTTCATTTTCTGGAATTTCCAGAAAATGAAGAACAGATGAGGGTGCTAGGTTTAGATCATTGTGGTTTGCAATCTGGGCTTGTTAAGTGCATTCTAAAGGTTTAGATCTGTAGACGAGACACCAGGGTACAAATATCCATCATTATTTCATCATAACAACAAAACAATCAACCGATTAAAACTGGTCAAACCACACTAGAAATTTCGGCTCTTGAAGGTTTTGGGTTTCCCAGAAACCTTCTTAAGGCGAATCGGTCAACTCACTTTGACCTTACTTATCTTTGCTCCTGTAATGCTTCTAGGTGTTATAATGACTTTTACATGTATATAACATACCCGACTACAGCTAAACAACAACAAATTGGCCAAAATGACAAAAAAAAAACTACAAGATCAGAGCCCAAACAAACTTGTCAGAATGTTCCTGGAAATTCTGGGTTTTCCAGAAACAGTTTCCCATGGTCGGTCAACCATGTTTGACCACCAATAACTTTCAAACTAGACATGATCTGACCCTGTTTCCAGTTCTAGATCATAAACAACATGACATACTACAGATCTATAACATTAAACACACTTAACATCTAACAGGTTAAGATCTAGAGGCCCTGACATATGACTGTCAAGACACTTTTTCCAACTTTTCCAGATTTGATAAATCTTTAGATTCGAGCATCTAGATGATATGGATCTGAGTTTTGGCAACCGAGATCACTTATAGACACCCTATTACACATATCTAACCAATCAATTACAACATCAAGCATAAAATCAAGAGATTTCGAAATTTAGAGTTTATACCTCTTTCTAACTTGATTTTTGATTTCTGATCTATAATCTTTGATCTTGTTCTTGACTTGCTATTAACTGATCATGGTTCATCTTCCCTCTCCCTTTCCTTCTAAATCTCGAATTTCTAGTGAGAGAATATGTTGGGCAAGAATGAAAAATAAAGTAAAGCTTTCTCTCTCCTTTTAATTTATATAATAGATATGATTCAATGTATTTGCTAGCAAGTTGGCTGATTTTGGACACATGGCTAGGGCTAGGGCTAGGGTTAGTCACCAACCATTTATCTTGGCAAGATTTGCACTTCACCAATTAAAGAATGTGACATAAGGGTAAAATAGTCATTTTGATTTTATATTTAATGACATTCTTGTCATTTAGCCAAATCTTTAGAGTTTAAGGTTTGGTTAGAGTTTAGGGTTTTAGCCATTTAGGGTTTAGGTTTAAACCCTTAGGTTTTAGAAATTAAATTCTAAAATTTCCAAATTAGGTTTTCAAAAATAAAAAAAATTAATATTTCTAAATTATAATTAGAATTTTCTAATTATATTAAAATTTCTTAATCATAACTCTAATCTTTCAAATTAGGATTAGTATTTCCTAATTAAAATCGCTAATTTAGCAATTAGGGTCGTAATTGGTCATTTAGGGTTTTAAACCCAGAATTAGGTTTTCCAATAGAAAATTAATTTTCTACTTTAGAAATTAGATTTCGTAATTAGATTAGGGTTTGCTAATTACTTAAGCTTTACCCGAAATAATCTTATAATTATTTACACTTACGCCATTAAGTTCCCAATTTAGGATTTTATACACCGAATTACGGTTTCGAATTCCCAGAACTGAAATTAGGGTTTCCAGAACCGATTTCTAGGGTTTCTTATCATTCGCTAGGGTTTTCTAACTGAACGTTGACGTTCTTAATATATACCTAGGGTTTGTTACAGATATAATTTATCTGGTCAACCCTTGAAGCTTAACCACATACTGTACACATATACACAGAACATATTCACGTATTCTTTAAATCCTGAATAATTCACCTAAATCCTTCACAGAATTTTGTAACTCTCAAAATTCCTTCTTAAAAATATCATACGTATACACTAATTTTCTGTCTAGGTTCTAATTTTGAACCTTAAATCAATAAATTAAAATTTTGAAAATTTTCTAAATTCTCGAGTTGTCACATTCACACCTTCTTCTAACAATTTCGTCCCCGAAATTTACCTTATACCCTACCCCATACACCATACACCATTCATCATACATTCTCATCATCACATGCTACCCAATACACCACTCACAAGAATAAAATTTTGAAATTGTGCTGAGGAGTCATATAGACTATTTGTTTGTCATTTTCGCAAAGGTTATATGGAAATTCATCCGCAAACCGTCATAACTTACAGACACAAAGGGTGATTAGCCCGATATGCCCTGTACTGGCCAAGTACTGCTGGTGGAAATAATTTGTTCCTCTTATCCGCCTTGGGCGCATAAACTTTTACCTCAGTCTTATTGAATTCCGCACCAAAACAATTTGGTTCGAGAATGTTTCTTTCAATGAACACTTAGAGTTTTCATAAACATTAGTCTAGCTGAATCGAATAGCATAGACTCATATCAATAATTCAATTCAATCGAATTATTTAAGTGTAGCCAAACCCTGTTGGCACATTAAGATTTTTGAAAATATTTACGAGAATGACGCCATGATGCCGTACTGTATTAACAGTCCGTTTGAGGATGCCGTCATTGTATGACTTTGTCATAACACATCATGCAATAGTGGAACAGCGACTTTAGATCAAATTCACACTAAGTATTCTTGTATTTACAACTCCATCAACTTTTTATCATCTCTGTACCAGGTTACATGGTACATGAGTGATAAATAAAATATATTTTGATATTTCAAATCATTTTCGTCTACCTAAAATAAGTAGCATAGACTATACTTTAAACCGTTTTAAAAATGATTACGAGTCTATATATATATATATATATATATATATATATATATATATATATATATATATATATATATATATATATATATATATATTTAAAAGGCACATAGTGCGTATTTAGCTTGATGTCAATCATTTCGAAGTCTAGCATAGCTAGGAGTTTCGAAAAACTTATGTCTCCACTAATAATCATTTGCTTAGTAATCTATCTGTTCCTATTATCGTCAATACTGCATTCACATACAACTATGCCCAGTTCGTAAAACCACACTTATGAGTTCATTTACTTGCCACCATCATATGAGTTTAGGAACTTGTCCTAATTAGACCTTTAGCGTCCATTCGCTGAGGGGTTCATAAATATTTTATATAACTATGAATCAAGAATGTCACATAAGTATGAGTTTTAAGAAGTCGTAGTTAACCTGATATTCTCTACCTATGACCTATCTATCTGTTATACACATGAGAAAGGAATCACCCTCTTAACATGTATATAGCAAATAGCGCGACATAAACATTTCAATGATTATCACTGCCAGAACAAAGTAGTTTTTACACCAAGTACAATTCCCTGCCCATACAAGGAATCATACAACTCAGCTGCTGACATGAGTCCTCAATTGAATCCCCACCTAACACTAACCCCTCTTCTCAATACGAATTTCATTCAACTCGTATTCATAATCCTTTCCAGAATCTGTACCAATTCATAGTACAACTGTCACCCAGCAAACTTGCTGTAACTTTTCAATCATTCGCTTGATCCTTTTCCATACTAAAACCTTATCCGATCACGGGGTGATCTCATCGTATACGTTACGATTCATTTCTATATCTAGATCATTTTGTTTCACGATCTCCTATCACTTCACTTTCAGTCTTTTAAACTCTATCTATTTCTCACTACTATTCAACTTTTATTATCAGAGTTAGGGAACTCTGTATCTTATAACTCGCCGAGATTCATCTTTGAATCTAACCGACCCAACTAACTCTATGTGAGTTAGTACTTATCCTAAGCACTGCGGTTATTTTTTTATAATTATTAATCATTATAAATTATATTCTTATAGTAATTAATTTTATAGTAGAAATGTTTTTATAATTTATTTTCCATAAAAATATGATTATATATTATTTAAATAATATATGAGATGATTATAGATTTATTATAATAATTATTTTATTATATGAATTTATTTCAGACTAATTAAGTAATTATTATAACTTAATTAATAATGTTATATGTGCAAGATAATTTAGATATGGAATCCAAACCCTAATTCTGGACTTTTGACTAAGAAATGAGAATAATAATATAATATTAGTTATATTTCAGTGCTATAAATGTGTACTGTATGTGTGTAGACTGATAATTGGTCAATTATAGTGAAACACTAGAAAACCTGGTATTACTGTGCTAAAACCTAATTTGAAACTCAAATTAGAGTACAAGATTATTATGTAATCGTAATAATGTGATTAATGACCGAAGTTATAGATATTAACCTTAATTAGGGAAACCCTAATTTTTGAAAACCCTAATTAATATTTATAAACCCTAATTTCTGTATTTGAAATCCTAAATTTTAAATGGAAAACCCTAATTGTTAAATGGGAAATCTAATTGCTAATTAGTGAATTATTAAACTTAATTTCAAGTCTAATATAGTTAGAAAACCTAAGTTAATTAAGGAATCCTAATTTGGAAATAAAGAAACTAAATTTTCATTTTTAAACCTAATTTCAACATCCTAGAAAAGTTATATATTTTTTGTAAACCCTAAGTGTGAGGGCCCCGAATCCGAGATCCCGAATCACAGCGGATCCGGTTCGATCATTCTATCACTATTACTATATTTGCGAAAGATATAAACATAAATTATTTATACAATACATTTAACACACTATTCCCCAAGGACGAGTAACCTTAACTTAATACACATTACATAACTTACTTAACACATAACCTTAAAATACAACACTTATACAATTTAGCTGCACACATATCCTAACGCTGGAACTGTCTTTAACCTTTCCTTGTGTCCGACGCATTCGTCTTAATCTGCAATGTTTATCATGATATAGCAAGGGTGAGCATATGGATTGCCCAGCAAGTTTTAGTTCACTAATATAACGATATATCATGATTGAAAGAGTATGAAACAATAAGCTGGCTATAATTCATCAATATAATTGAGAACTAGCAGGAACAAATTTATGACTGAACAAGTATTATATATGAACAAATATATCTGAACCAACTGGTAATGAAGGTGATCAGCCTTTCATACCTGACTTATACATGCAATATGTACAGAGTACAATTCATGGCAACCAGCAATGATTAACCATAAGCTTATCCGAATAAAATAACTCTTAGTAGAGTTAAGTAAAAATAAACTTTCCTGAACCGTTGATTACCGTTACGCAATTTATACGCTTTATTCGAAGACCTGATATTAGTAATATAGATCTCCAATATTAGAATAATATCATCACAATATAATACTATAAGGTATATATTTATATATATATAAACATAGAATAACCTAAATACATAACACATATCCCTATCAGTCTATAACACGCATAAGACTCGGTATCAAGTCAAACTATTGCAGTCTGAGTTGAACCCGACACAAATCTGACATTCCGACGGTCTAGTCGGATTTTTATCGAGCCTAAGTTCAATTAAACTCTGCCTAACACTTAACAATTATCTCAGATACTTTTAATAGCAGTCAAAATATTTTTCGTAAGCTCGTAATAATTTTAAAATAATTATTACTATTTATCGTAAATTTCTAATGATTAATAATGTATTTAAATGAATTAAATACCACATAATTCTTTTATCATTAATATTTATTTATTATCAAATATTAATAAAATACATGTCATAATATTATAATATATTTATAATATATCAAAGTATTTTTAATACCTTAAAATCATTTAAATATAATTTTTAAACACTTAAATTCATTGTCCGATAATTGCTATTAATATTAAAACATTAATATTTTTATGAAAAAATATCATAAGTTATATTTTATAACTTAAAATATTTTTATAATACTTAAATCATTTTCATATGATTTATAAAACATTAATTCTATTTTTCCATAATATATTTAGTACGTTTATTAAATAAACTAATTATCATTAACATTAATTAATTAATGAATTTCATTACAAAATATTAAAAGTCACTGAAAATGTCTTTAAATATTTTCTTATACCATAATATTATTTTTCATGATTTTTTATGAATTAAAACTATTTTTAAATAAATTATTTAATATTATAATTAAATAAATTAAATACCATTTATATTCCAAAAATATTAAATATTTATGAAATGTACACAAAATAATTAAAAACTATTTTTCAGACTTTAAAATAATTTTTCAGAATTTATTTAGTATTTTTAATAATTAAAAACCATTTTTATCAATTTTTAAATAATTCCGGAAAATAGAAAATAAAACTATCACTAAAGGGCCCTATAGCGACAGACCCGTCACTGTAGGTGTTCTTGGTGTTCTTGAGAAAGAACCCAGAAACCAAGTCAGTTATCGAGGGGCTTAGTTTGACCGGTTCTAATTTCTTAGTTAATGAGTTTTTGGGCTTGTACTATGGTTAGATCTGAAGTACTAATGTAATACTAGAATTGCCAACTTGTTACATGGCTATACAACATCAGATCATAGAGATCTAAGTCTCCAAATATTTTGACAACGTGTTCTTCATTTTCTGGAATTTCCAGAAAATGAAGAACAGATGAGGGTGCTAGGTTTAGATCATTGTGGTTTGCAATCTGGGCTTGTTAAGTGCATTCTAAAGGTTTAGATCTGTAGACGAGACACCAGGGTACAAATATCCATCATTATTTCATCATAACAACAAAACAATCAACCGATTAAAACTGGTCAAACCACACTAGAAATTTCGGCTCTTGAAGGTTTTGGGTTTCCCAGAAACCTTCTTAAGGCGAATCGGTCAACTCACTTTGACCTTACTTATCTTTGCTCCTGTAATGCTTCTAGGTGTTATAATGACTTTTACATGTATATAACATACCCGACTACAGCTAAACAACAACAAATTGGCCAAAATGACAAAAAAAAAACTACAAGATCAGAGCCCAAACAAACTTGTCAGAATGTTCCTGGAAATTCTGGGTTTTCCAGAAACAGTTTCCCATGGTCGGTCAACCATGTTTGACCACCAATAACTTTCAAACTAGACATGATCTGACCCTGTTTCCAGTTCTAGATCATAAACAACATGACATACTACAGATCTATAACATTAAACACACTTAACATCTAACAGGTTAAGATCTAGAGGCCCTGACATATGACTGTCAAGACACTTTTTCCAACTTTTCCAGATTTGATAAATCTTTAGATTCGAGCATCTAGATGATATGGATCTGAGTTTTGGCAACCGAGATCACTTATAGACACCCTATTACACATATCTAACCAATCAATTACAACATCAAGCATAAAATCAAGAGATTTCGAAATTTAGAGTTTATACCTCTTTCTAACTTGATTTTTGATTTCTGATCTATAATCTTTGATCTTGTTCTTGACTTGCTATTAACTGATCATGGTTCATCTTCCCTCTCCCTTTCCTTCTAAATCTCGAATTTCTAGTGAGAGAATATGTTGGGCAAGAATGAAAAATAAAGTAAAGCTTTCTCTCTCCTTTTAATTTATATAATAGATATGATTCAATGTATTTGCTAGCAAGTTGGCTGATTTTGGACACATGGCTAGGGCTAGGGCTAGGGTTAGTCACCAACCATTTATCTTGGCAAGATTTGCACTTCACCAATTAAAGAATGTGACATAAGGGTAAAATAGTCATTTTGATTTTATATTTAATGACATTCTTGTCATTTAGCCAAATCTTTAGAGTTTAAGGTTTGGTTAGAGTTTAGGGTTTTAGCCATTTAGGGTTTAGGTTTAAACCCTTAGGTTTTAGAAATTAAATTCTAAAATTTCCAAATTAGGTTTTCAAAAATAAAAAAAATTAATATTTCTAAATTATAATTAGAATTTTCTAATTATATTAAAATTTCTTAATCATAACTCTAATCTTTCAAATTAGGATTAGTATTTCCTAATTAAAATCGCTAATTTAGCAATTAGGGTCGTAATTGGTCATTTAGGGTTTTAAACCCAGAATTAGGTTTTCCAATAGAAAATTAATTTTCTACTTTAGAAATTAGATTTCGTAATTAGATTAGGGTTTGCTAATTACTTAAGCTTTACCCGAAATAATCTTATAATTATTTACACTTACGCCATTAAGTTCCCAATTTAGGATTTTATACACCGAATTACGGTTTCGAATTCCCAGAACTGAAATTAGGGTTTCCAGAACCGATTTCTAGGGTTTCTTATCATTCGCTAGGGTTTTCTAACTGAACGTTGACGTTCTTAATATATACCTAGGGTTTGTTACAGATATAATTTATCTGGTCAACCCTTGAAGCTTAACCACATACTGTACACATATACACAGAACATATTCACGTATTCTTTAAATCCTGAATAATTCACCTAAATCCTTCACAGAATTTTGTAACTCTCAAAATTCCTTCTTAAAAATATCATACGTATACACTAATTTTCTGTCTAGGTTCTAATTTTGAACCTTAAATCAATAAATTAAAATTTTGAAAATTTTCTAAATTCTCGAGTTGTCACATTCACACCTTCTTCTAACAATTTCGTCCCCGAAATTTACCTTATACCCTACCCCATACACCATACACCATTCATCATACATTCTCATCATCACATGCTACCCAATACACCACTCACAAGAATAAAATTTTGAAATTGTGCTGAGGAGTCATATAGACTATTTGTTTGTCATTTTCGCAAAGGTTATATGGAAATTCATCCGCAAACCGTCATAACTTACAGACACAAAGGGTGATTAGCCCGATATGCCCTGTACTGGCCAAGTACTGCTGGTGGAAATAATTTGTTCCTCTTATCCGCCTTGGGCGCATAAACTTTTACCTCAGTCTTATTGAATTCCGCACCAAAACAATTTGGTTCGAGAATGTTTCTTTCAATGAACACTTAGAGTTTTCATAAACATTAGTCTAGCTGAATCGAATAGCATAGACTCATATCAATAATTCAATTCAATCGAATTATTTAAGTGTAGCCAAACCCTGTTGGCACATTAAGATTTTTGAAAATATTTACGAGAATGACGCCATGATGCCGTACTGTATTAACAGTCCGTTTGAGGATGCCGTCATTGTATGACTTTGTCATAACACATCATGCAATAGTGGAACAGCGACTTTAGATCAAATTCACACTAAGTATTCTTGTATTTACAACTCCATCAACTTTTTATCATCTCTGTACCAGGTTACATGGTACATGAGTGATAAATAAAATATATTTTGATATTTCAAATCATTTTCGTCTACCTAAAATAAGTAGCATAGACTATACTTTAAACCGTTTTAAAAATGATTACGAGTCTATATATATATATATATATATATATATATATATATATATATATATATATATATATATATATATATATATATATATATTTAAAAGGCACATAGTGCGTATTTAGCTTGATGTCAATCATTTCGAAGTCTAGCATAGCTAGGAGTTTCGAAAAACTTATGTCTCCACTAATAATCATTTGCTTAGTAATCTATCTGTTCCTATTATCGTCAATACTGCATTCACATACAACTATGCCCAGTTCGTAAAACCACACTTATGAGTTCATTTACTTGCCACCATCATATGAGTTTAGGAACTTGTCCTAATTAGACCTTTAGCGTCCATTCGCTGAGGGGTTCATAAATATTTTATATAACTATGAATCAAGAATGTCACATAAGTATGAGTTTTAAGAAGTCGTAGTTAACCTGATATTCTCTACCTATGACCTATCTATCTGTTATACACTTGAGAAAGGAATCACCCTCTTAACATGTATATAGCAAATAGCGCGACATAAACATTTCAATGATTATCACTGCCAGAACAAAGTAGTTTTTACACCAAGTACAATTCCCTGCCCATACAAGGAATCATACAACTCAGCTGCTGACATGAGTCCTCAATTGAATCCCCACCTAACACTAACCCCTCTTCTCAATACGAATTTCATTCAACTCGTATTCATAATCCTTTCCAGAATCTGTACCAATTCATAGTACAACTGTCACCCAGCAAACTTGCTGTAACTTTTCAATCATTCGCTTGATCCTTTTCCATACTAAAACCTTATCCGATCACGGGGTGATCTCATCGTATACGTTACGATTCATTTCTATATCTAGATCATTTTGTTTCACGATCTCCTATCACTTCACTTTCAGTCTTTTAAACTCTATCTATTTCTCACTACTATTCAACTTTTATTATCAGAGTTAGGGAACTCTGTATCTTATAACTCGCCGAGATTCATCTTTGAATCTAACCGACCCAACTAACTCTATGTGAGTTAGTACTTATCCTAAGCACTGCGGTTATTGGTCTCATGTTTTTCTTCCTAAGCTTCATAACCAACAGCTCTGATATCAACTGTGAGGGCCCCGAATCCGAGATCCCGAATCACCGCGGATCCGGTTCGATCATTCTATCACTATTACTATATTTGCGAAAGATATAAACATAAATTTCTTATACAATACATTTAACACACTATTCCCCAAGGTCGAGTAACCTTAACTTAATACACATTACATAACCTTAAAATACAACACTTATACAATTTAGCTGCACACATATCCTAACGCTGGAACTGTCTTTAACCTTTCCTTGTGTTCGATGCATTCGTCTTAATCTACAATGTTTATCATGATATAGCAAGGGTGAGCATAAGGATTGCCCAACAAGTTTTAGTTCACTAATATAGCGATATATCATGATTGAAAGAGTATGAACAATAATCTGGCTATAACTCATCAATATAATTGAGAACTAGCAGGAACAAATTTATGACTGAACAAGTATTATATATGAACATATATATCTGAACCAACTGGTAATGAAGGTGATCAGCCTTTCATACCTGACTTATACATACAATATGTACGGAGAACAATTCATGGCAACCAGCAATGATTAACCATAAGCTTATCCGAATAAAACAACTCTTAGTAGAGTTAAGTAAAAAAAAACTTACCTGAACCGTTGATTACCGCTACGCAATTTATACGCTTTGTCCGAAGACCTAATATTAATAATATAGATCTCTAATATTAGAATAATATCATCACAATATAATACTATAAGATATATATATATATATATATATATATATATATATATATATATATATATATATATATATATATATATAAACATAGAATAACCTAAACACATAACATATATCCATATCAGTCTATAACACACATAAGACTCGGTATCAAGTCAAACTATTGCAGTCTAAGTTGAACCCGACACAAATCTGACATCCCGACGGTCTAGTTGGATTTTTATCGAGTCTAAGTTCAATTAAACTCTGTCTAACACTTAACAATTATCTCAGAAACTTTTAATATCATTCAAAATATTTTTCGTAAGCTTGTAATAATTTTAAAATAATTATTACTATTTATCGTAAATTTTCAATCATTAATAACGTATTTATATGAATTAAATACCACATAATTCTTTTATCATTAATATTTATTTATTATCAAATATTAATGAAATACATGTCATAATATTATAATATATTTATAATATATCAAAGTATTTTTAATACCTTAAAATCATTTAAATATTATTTTCAAACACTTAAATTCATTGTCCGATAATTGCTATTAATATTAAAACATTAATATTTTCATGACAAAATATAAAAAAGTTATATTTTATAACTTAAAATATTTTTATAACACTTAAATCATTTTCATATGATTTATAAAACATTAATTCTATTTTTCCATAATTTATTTAATTCGTTTATTAAATAAACTAATTATCATTAACATCAATTAATTAATGAATTTAATCACAAAATATTAAAAGTCACTGAAAATGTCTTTAAATATTTTCTTATACCATAATATGATTTTTCATGATTTTTCATGAATTAAAACAATTTTTAAATAATTTATTTAATATTATAATTAAATAAATTAAATACCATTTATATTCCAAAAATATTAAATATTTATGAAATATACACAAAATAATTAAAAACTATTTTTCAGACTTTAAAATAATTTTTTGAAATTTATTTAGTATTTTTAATAATTAAAAACTATTTTTATCAATTTTTAAATAATTTCTGGAAAATAAAAAATAAAACTGTCACTAAAGGGACCTATAGCGACAAACCCGTCGCTATAGGTGTTCTTGGTGTTCTTGGTGTTCTTGAGCAAGAACCCAGAAACCAAGTCAGTTATCGATGGGCTTAGTTTGACCGGTTCTAATTTCTTAGTTAATGAGTTTCTGGGCTTGTACTATGGTTAGATTTGAAGTACTAATGTAATACTAGAATTACCAACTTGTTACATGGCCATACAACATCAGATCATAGAGATCTAAGTCTCCAAATATTCTGATAACGTGTTCTTCATTTTTTGGAATTTCCAGAAAATGAAGAACAGATGAAGGTGCTAGGTTTAGATCATTGTGGTTTGCAATCTGGGCTTGTTAAGTGCATTTTAAAGGTTTAGATCTGTAGATGAGACACCAGGGTACAAATATCCATCATTATTTCATCATAACAACAAAACAATCAACCGATTAAAACTGGTCAAACCACACTAGAAATTTAGGCTCTTGAAGGTTCTGGGTTTCCTAGAAACCTTCTTAAGGCGAATCGGTCAACTCACTTTGACCTTACTTATCTTTGCTCCTGTAATGCTTCTAGGTGTTATAATTACTTTTACATGTAGATAATATACCCGACTACAGCTAAACAACAACAACTTGGCCAAAATGACAAAAAAACTACAAGATTAGAGCCCAAACAAACTTGTCAGAATGTTCCTGGAAATTCTGGGTTTTCCAGAAACAGTTTCCTATGGTCGGTCAACCATGTTTGACCACCAATAACTTGCAAACTAGACATGATCTGACCTTGTTTCCAGTTCTAGATCATAAACAACATGGCATACTACAGATCTATAACATTAAACACACTTAACATCTAATAGGTTAAGATCTAGAGGCCCTGACATATGACTGTCAGGCCACTTTTTCCAACTTTTTAAGATTTGATAAATCTTTAGATTCGAGCATCTAGATGATATGGATCTGAGTTTTGACAACCCAGATCACTTATAGACACCCTATTACACATATCTAACCAATCAATTACAACATCAAGCATAAAATCAAGAGATTTCGAAATTCAGAGTTTATACCTCTTTCTAACTTGATTTTTGATTTCTGATCTTTGATCTTGTTCTTGACTTGCTATTAACTGATCATGGTTCATCTTCCCTCTCCCTTTCCTTCTAAATCTCGAATTTCTAGTGAGAGAATAGGTTGGGCAAGAATGAAAAATAAAGTAAAGCTTTCTCTCTCCTTTTAATTTATATAATAGATATGATTCAATGTATTTGCTAGTAAGTTGGCTGATTTTGGACACATGGCTAGGGCTAGGGCTAGGGTTAGTCACCAACCATTTATCGTGGCAAGATTTGCACTTCACCAATTAAAGAATGTGACATAAGGGTAAAATAGTCATTTTAATTTTATATTTAATGACATTCTTGTCATTTAGCCAAATCTTTAGGGTATAGGGTTTGGTTAGAGTTTAGGGTTTTAGCCATTTAGGGTTTAGATTTAAACCCTTAGGTTTTAGAAATTAAATTCTAGAATTTCCAAATTAGGTTTTTAAAAATAAAAAAAAATTAATATTTCTAAATTATAATTAGAATTTTCTAATTATATTAAATTTTTTTAATCATAACTCTAATCTTTCTAATTAGGATTAGTATTTCCTAATTAAAATTGCTAATTTAGAAATTAGGGTCGTAATTGGTCATTTAGGGTTTTAAACCCAGAATTAGGTTTTCTACTTTAGAAATTAGATTTCGTAATTAGATTAGGGTTTGCTAATTACTTAAGCTTTACTCGAAATAATCTTATAATTATTTACACTTACGCCATTAAGTTCCCAATTTAGGATTTTATACACCGGATTAGGGTTTCGAATTCCCAGAACTGAAATTAGGGTTTCCAGAACCGGTTTCTAGGGTTTCTTATCACTCGCTAGGGTTTTCTAACTGAACATTGACGTTTTTAATATATACCTAAGGTTTGTTATAGATATAATTTATCTGGTCAACCCTTGACGCTTAACCACATACTGTACACATATACACAGAACATATTCACGTATTCCCTAAATCCTGAATAATTCACCTAAATCCTTCACCTAAAATATCATACGCATATACTAATTTTCTGTCTAGGTTCTAATTTTGAACCTTAAATCAATAAATTAAAATTTTAAAAATTTTCTAAATTCTCGGGTTGTCACATTCACCCCTTCTTTTAAAAATTTCGTCCCCGAAATTTACCTTACACCCTACCCCATACACCATACACCATTCATCATACATTCTCATCATCACATGCTACCCAATACACCACTCACAAGAATAAAATTTTGAAATTGTGCTGAGGAGTCATATGGACTATTTGTCTGTCATTTTCGCAAAGGTTATATGAAAATTCATCCGCAAACCATCATAACTTACAGACACAAAGGGTGATTAGCCCGATATGCCCTGTACTGGCCAAGTACTGCTGGTCGAAACTATTTGTTCCTCTTATCCGCCTTGGGCGCATAAACTTTTACCTCAGTCTTATTGAATTCCGCACCAAAACAATTTGGTTCGGAAATGTTTCTTTCAATGAACACTTAGAGTTTTCATAAACATTAGTCTAGCTGAATCGAATAGCATAGACTCATATCAATAATTCAATTCAATCGAATTATTTAAGTGTAGCCAAACCCCGTTGGCACATTAAGATTTTTGAAAATATTTACGAGAATGACGCCATGATGCCGTACTGTATTAACAGTCCGTTTGAGGATGCCGTCATTGTATAACTTTGTCATAACACGTCATGCAATAGTGGAACAACGACTTTAGATCAAATTCACACTAAGTATTCTTGTATTTACAACTCCATCAACTTTTTATCATCTCTGCACCAGGTTACATGGTACATGAGTGATAAATAAAATATATTTTGATATTTCAAATCATTTTTGTCTAGCTAAAATAAGTAGCATAGACTATACTTTAAACCGTTACAAAAATAATTACGAGTCTACATATATATATATATATATATATATATATATATATATATATATATATATATATATATATATATTTTAAAAGGCACATAGTGCGTATTTAGCTTGATGTCAATCATTTCGAAGTTTAGCAAAGCTAGGAGTTTCGGAAAACTTATGTCTCCACTAATAATCAGTTGCTTAGTAATCTATCTGTTCCAATTATCCTCAATACTGCATTCACACACAACTATGCCCAGTTCGTAAAACCACACTTATGAGTTCATTTACTTGCCACCATCATATGAGTTTTAGAACTTGTCCTAGTAAGACCTTTGGCGTCCATTCGCTGATGGGTTCATAAACATTTTATATAACTATGAATCAAGAATGTCACATAAGTATGAGTTTTAAGAACTCGTAGTTAACTTGATATTCTCTACCTATGACCTATCTATCTGTTATACACATGAGAAAGGAATCACCCTCTTAACATGCATATAGCAAATAGCGCGACACAAACATTTCAATGATTATCACAGCCAGAACTAAGTAGTTTTTACACCAAGTACAATTCCCTGCCCATACAAGGAATCATACAACTCAGCTGCTGACATGAGTCCTCAATTGAATTCCCCGTAACACTAACCCCCTTCTCAATACGAATTTCATTCAACTTGTATTCATAATCCTTTCTTGAATCTGTACCAATTCATAGTACAACTGTCACCCAGCAAACTTGCTATAACTTTTCAATCATTCGCTTGATCCTTATCCATTCTAAAACCTTATCCGATCACGGGATGATCTCATCGTATACGTTACGATTCATTTCTATATCTAGATCGTTTTATTTCACGATCTCCTATCACTTCACTTTTAGTCTTTTAGACTCTATCTATTTCTCACTACTATTCAACTTTTATTATCAGTGTTAGGGAACTCTGTATCTTATAACTCGCCGAGATTCATCTTTGAATCTAACCGACCCAACTAACTCTATGTGAGTTAGTACTTATCCTAAGCACTGCGGTTATTGGTCTCATGTTTTTCTACCTAAGCTTCATAACCAACAGCTCTGATATCAACTGTGAGGGCCCCGAATCAGAGATCCCGAATCACCGCGGATCCGGTTCGATCATTCTATCACTATTACTATATTTACGGAAGATATAAACATAAATTGCTTATACAATACATTTAACACACTATTCCCCAAGGTCGAGTAACCTTAACTTAATACACATTACATAACTTACTTAACACATAACCTTAAAATACAACACTTATACAATTTAGCTGCACACATATCCTAACGCTGGAATTGTCTTTAACCTTTCCTTGTGTTCGACGCATTCGTCTTAATCTGCAATGTTTATCATGATATAGCAAGGGTGAGCATAAGGATTGCCCAACAAGTTTTAGTTCACTAATATAGCGATATATCATGATTGAAAGAGTATGAACAATAAGCTGGTTATAATTCATCAATATAATTGAGAACTAGCAGGAACAAATTTATGACTGAACAAGTATTATATATGAACAAATATATCTGAACCAACTGGTAATGAAGGTGATCAGCCTTTTATACTTGACTTATACATGCAATATGTATAGAGTACAATTCATGGCAACCAGCAATGATTAACCATAAGCTTATCCGAATAAAACAACTCTTAGTAGAGTTAAGTAAAAACAAACTTGCCTGAACCGTTGATTACCGCTACGCAATTTATACGCTTTATCCGAAGACCTAATATTAGTAATATAGATCTCCAATATTAGAATAATATCATCACAATATAATACTATAAGATATATATATATATATATATATATATATATATATATATATATATATAAACATAGAATAACCTAAACACATAACACATATCCCTATCAGTCTATAACACACATAAGACTCGGTATCAAGTCAAACTATTGCAGTCTGAGTTGAACCCGACACAAATCTGACATCCCGACGGTCTAGTCAGATTTTTATCGAGTCTAAGTTCAATTAAACTCTGCCTAACACTTAACAATTATCTCAGATACTTTTAATATCAGTCAAAATATTTTTCGTAAGCTCGTAATAATTTTAAAATAATTATTACTATTTATCGTAAATTTTCAATCATTAATAACGTATTTATATGAATTAAATACCACATAATTTTTTTATCATTAATATTTATTTATTATCAAATATTAATGAAATACATGTCATAATATTATAATATATTTATAATATATCAAAGTATTTTTAATACCTTAAAATCATTTAAATATAATTTTTAAACACTTAAATTCATTGTCCGATAATTGCTATTAATATTAAAACATTAATATTTTCATGACAAAATATCAAAAGTTATATTTTATAACTTAAAATATTTTTATAACACTTAAATCATTTTCATATGATTTATAAAACATTAATTCTATTTTTTCATAATTTATTTAATACGTTTATTAAATAAACTAATTATCATTAACATTAATTAATTAATGAATTTCATCACAAAATATTAAAAGTCACTGAAAATGTCTTTAAATATTTTCTTATACCATAATATTATTTTTCATGATATTTCATGAATTAAAACCATTTTTAAATAATTTATTTAATATTATAATTAAATAAATTAAATACCATTTATATTCCAAAAATATTAAATATTTATAAAATATACACAAAATAATTAAAAACTATTTTTCAGACTTTAAAATAATTTTTCGAAATTTATTTAGTATTTTTAATAATTAAAAACCATTTTTATCAATTTTTAAATAATTTCTAAAAAATAAAAAATAAAACTGTCACTAAAGGGCTCTATAGCGATAGACCCGTCGCTATAGGTGTTCTTGGTGTTCTTGAGCAAGAACCCAGAAACCAAGACAGTTATCGAGGGGCTTAGTTTGACCGGTTCTAATTTCTTAGTTAATGAGTTTCTGGGCTTGTACTATGGTTAGATCTGAAGTACTAATGTAATACTAGAATTACCAACTTGTTACATGGCCATACAACATCAGATCATAGAGATCTAAGTCTCCAAATATTCTGACAACGTGTTCTTCATTTTCTGGAATTTCCAGAAAATGAAGAACAGATGAGGGTGCTAGGTTTAGATCATTGTGGTTTGCAATCTGGGCTTGTTAAGTGCATTCTAAAGGTTTTGATCTGTAGACGAGACACCAGGGTACAAATATCCATCATTATTTCATCATAACAACAAAAAATCAACCGATTAAAACTGGTCAAACCACACTAGAAATTTCGGCTCTTGAAGGTTCTGGGTTTCCCAGAAACCTTCTTAAGGCGAATCGGTCAACTCACTTTGACCTTACTTATCTTTGCTCCTGTAATGCTTCTAGGTGTTATAATTACTTTTACATGTAGATAACATACCCGACTACAGCTAAACAACAACAACTTGGCCAAAATGACAAAAAAAAACTACAAGATTAGAGCCCAAACAAACTTGTCAGAATGTTCCTGGAAATTCCTGGTTTTCCAGAAACAGTTTCCCATGGTCGGTCAACCATGTTTGACCACCAATAACTTGCAAACTAGACATGATCTGACCTTGTTTCCAGTTCTAGATCATAAACAACATGGCATACTACAGATCTATAACATTAAACACACTTAACATCTAATAGGTTAAGATCTAGAGGCCCTGACATATGACTGTCAGGCCACTTTTTCCAACTTTTTAAGATTTGATAAATCTTTAGATTCGAGCATCTAGATGATATGGATCTGAGTTTTGACAACCCAGATCACTTATAGACACCCTATTACACATATCTAACCAATCAATTACAACATCAAGCATAAAAACAAGAGATTTCAAAATTCAGAGTTTATACCTCTTTCTAACTTGATTTTTGATTTCTGATCTTTGATCTTGTTCTTGACTTGCTATTAACTGATCATGGTTCATCTTCCCTCTCCCTTTCCTTCTAAATCTCGAATTTCTAGTGAGAGAATAGGTTGGGCAAGAATGAAAAATAAAGTAAAGCTTTCTCTCTCCTTTTAATTTATATAATAGATATGATTCAATGTATTTGCTAGTAAGTTGGCTGATTTTGGACACATGGCTAGGGCTAGGGCTAGGGTTAGTCACCAACCATTTATCTTGGCAAGATTTGCACTTCACCAATTAAAGAATGCGACATAAGGGTAAAATAGTCATTTTAATTTTATATTTAATGTCATTCTTGTCAATTAGCCAAACCTTTAGGGTTTAGGGTTTGGTTAGAGTTTAGGGTTTTAGCCATTTAGGGTTTAGGTTTAAACCCTTAGGTTTTAGAAATTAAATTCTAGAATTTCCAAATTAGGTTTTCAAAAATAAAAAAAAATTAATATTTCTAAATTATAATTAGAATTTTCTAATTATATTAAAATTTCTTAATCATAACTCTAATCTTTCTAATTAGGGTTAGTATTTCCTAATTAAAATCGCTAAATTATTAATTAGGGTCGTAATTGGTCATTTAGGGTTTTAAACCCAGAATTAGGTTTTCTAATAGAAAATTAATTTTTTATTTTAGAAATTAGATTCCGTAATTAAATTAGGGTTTGCTAATTACTTAAGCTTTACCATAAATAATCTTATAATTATTTATACTTACGCCATTAAGTTCCCAATTTAAGATTTTATACATCGAATTAGGGTTTTAAATTCCCAGAACTGAAATTAGGGTTTCCAGAACCGGTTTCTAGGGTTTTTTATCATTCACTAAGGTTTTCTAACCGAACGTTGGCGTTCTTAATATATACCTAGGGTTTGTTACAGATATAATTTATCTGGTCAACCCTTGACGCTTAACCACATACTATACACGTATACACAGAATATATTCACGTATTCCCTTAATCCTGAATAATTCATCTAAATCCTTCACAGAATTTTGAAATCCTCAAAATTCCTTCTTAAAAATATCATACGCATACACTAATTTTCTGTCTGGGTTATAATTTTGAACCTTAAATCAATAAATTAAAATTTTAAAAATTTTCTAAATTCTCGGGTTGTCACACTAAGGGTCAAACCCTAAGGTTTGGGACAATTGACAAGCTTGCCATTAAAATTTCAAGGCTAATGACTACAATGCCCTTTTTGTCACATTCTTGAATTGGTTGCTTGCAAATCTTGCCATATATTGGCAAGTCACCAACCCTAGTCTAGCTATGAACTAAAAAAACTCCAGCTCTCAGCCATTACCCCATCCAAATTCATTGCACATGAGTTATATATAAGGATCAAGAGAAAGAAAGTTCATTATTTACCCCATTTGTACACATACACACATCCTAGACCCTCTCTCTCTAAACCACGAAAATCTTAAATATTTTCAGTCCCTAAATCAAGTCCATATCTGTGATAACCTGGGATTTCGAATAATCCAAATTTTTCGAAATTTTTTTTTTATTTAATATTAACATTGACTGCTAATAATGTGCTGTGTATCTGTGATACGAGTCTCGAGAAGCGGTCAATTTATGTATTGACTGAGAAATTAGAGTAGAGTTATGCTTAATAACTTTAGAAATCCTAACCCTAATTTTTGGAAAAGAATTTGATAGAAAATATAATTAAAACTATTGTATTGATAAGTACGGGTTTGTACTTTATAGAGTTATTGATCAATGATTGATCCGGTAGGGTACAAAATTAGTAAACCCTAGTAAGGGATTAGAAACCCTAATCTCAAGATTAAAAACCCTAACGCGTAGTTAGGAACCCTAATTGAAAGCCAAAAAACCCTAATTCTAAATTCGAGATTCCTAAACCCTAATTAGGAAACCCCAATCCTAATTGGTAAGCACAATGTATTTATTAAACGTTAATATGATTAGGAAACCCTAATTGTAATTTAGAAAATTTAAATTTTCTAATTAAAACCCTAATTTGGAATTTTTAGAAACAATTGTTATGAAACCTAAGGGTTAGAACCTTAGGGTTAAACCCTAAGGGTTTTGAAATTGTCAAGTATGCCATTAAAATTTCATGTACAAAGACCAAAATACCCTTTTTACATTCTCTAATTAGGTAACTTGTGAAATTTGACAACACCTTTAGTTGGTGACCTACTATGTTGACATTGTGACTAAAAATCTCAGCAAATCAGCTTTTAGATTGACAGCAACATCAGCTATAGATACATTGTATCATATTAGAAATATTAAAGAGAGAAAAAGTCCACTAAAGTGCTCATTTGCTAACTTACTCTCAAACAACTCATTCTCTCTCTAACACTCAGAAATTATCAAGTATTTCAGTTCCTAAAACACCTTCTAGATCATCAATATCAGTTTAGTAGAGCATGGATCAAAGATTAAGCTAGAAGGTATAAATTCCTAACTTGAGTTTGATCTTACATGCTAAGAGAAATTATGTGTTTATATGTTTAGATAGGTGCTAAAGAATGTTTTTAGATGATCTATGTTGATCCATCATGGATCCATAGCATCAAAGTGCCTTAAAATGATGATTTTTCAAAACGGTTCTTGAGCTTGAAAAGTGGTCTGACAACCGAATGTCAGTGGCCACAGATCGTTGCTCGTTTATGATTCTTGTTGTTCTAAAGTTGTAATCTATTCTCTGTTATGTAGTCTTTGATCTGGGTCAAGAATCATAGTCATTGAATGATTAGATTTGAAGTTATTCTTGGTCAAAACCCGTTGACCAGGCATGACCAGATGAATTTTGGGTAACCTAAATTGAAATTCCAGTGTCTGACAATACTTTGAAAGGCTTTGATCTGTTGTATGTTAATCTGATTGCTGATGTTATAATAACCAATGTGTAGTCTGATGTATGGACTTGAGATTTATACCTTTACATCTCTTAATTAAATAACAAACATGTGAGACATAGTGTACGGTCAAACTGGGCCTGTCGATCATGGATACCATTTCTGGAAAACCCATAAATTGGTTGAACAATGATTCTGACAGGGTATGACCGAGATTAATCTGGCAAATTTGTTATTATTTAACCAAACTATTGTTGTAGTATTGTTCCTTGATGCAAGTAGTATAGATTTGAACCATCAGACTACTTGAATAATGACTAGAACATAGATTAAAGTGAGCTTGAAAGTGTCAACTCGAAACTGTCCGGGTTTCTGGGTTGCCCAGAAAACCCAGATTTGTTCTGACAATAACTTTAGAAGCTTAGATCTAATTGTTTGCTTGATGTATGATCATGATGCTAGTTGGATATTGTAGAGTTACATTTCCACTACACCATCAGTGTCAAAATTAGCCCATATCATGTCTGGATTGAGAATTAGAAGTGGTCAAACAAGTAAGCTCGAACTCGGACTTGTCAGTGTTCTTGAGCTCAAGAACACCTAAGATGACAGACAAGTGTTGCTAAAGGCCTATAGCGACGGTTTTCAATATATTTATTTTCTGATTTCTGAAAAATATTTAAAAAATAGAAATAAATTCTAAAAATCATTAAAAATGGTTTTAAAAATTATTTTAAATTATGAAAAATAATTTTAGACTATTTGGATAATTTTTCATTAATATTTATAATTATTTAAATATTAATGGTATTTAATTTATTTAATTAGTGTATTAAATAAATTAGAGAAAAACGATTTTAAAATTATGAAAAATCATTTTAAATAAGAATAATGTATTTAAAAATATTTTGAGTTATAAAATATAACTTTTAATATTTTTGTGTAAATTTCATTAATAATTTAATATTAATGATATTAGATTTATTTAATTATTATATTAAATAAATGAGTTAAAAATGATTTTAATATTATAAAAATTATTTTAGACAAGAATAAAGAGTTTAAAAATATTTTGAATTATAAAATGTAATTTTCAATATTTTTAGAGAATTTTCATTAATAAATTAATATTAATGATCATAGATTTATTTAATTATTATATTAAATAAATGAATTAAAAATGATTTTATTGATTTAAAAATCAGTTAAAAATGAGAAAAATGTTTTTAAAATATTTTAAGGTATAATAAATGACTTTTAATATTTTAATAATAATTTTATTAATATTTAAATATTAATGGTAATGATTTTAAAATGATTTTTATTATTTTAAAAGTTATTTAAGTATAATATTGATGATTTAAAAATATTTTAAGTTATTAATAATAACTTTAATATTTTTATAAGTATAACATTAATATTTTTATATTATTAAATATTAATGATGTTAAGATTATTTGATAATTAAATCATTTAAAAATGATTTGAGTGTTTGAAAAATTATTATAAATTATAATAATTGTTTAAATATTATTAAAAGCTTCCGAAAAATATTATAAATGATATTTGACTTATCTAAAATAATATTGAAGCTTATAGATCGAGTTTAATTGACAATAAATGTGTTAATTATCGGATAAGGCGACCAGAACACTGAGAATAGACCGAAGTCCAACCAGACCAAACTAGTTAGACTTGATAAGTGTTTATATAGGTTATAAACACTGATGTGGCTATGTGATAATGTGCCTAGGAGAAAGATTGACTGTAAATAACAGTGATACGTGTTATAAATGATTGTGCTAATTGTGAGACCGATATTGTGATTATAGGTCTTACGAATGCAGATAAGTATATTGTGTAGCAGTAATCCACGTAGAAGGCAAGTTTCCTAACTCAACCCTAAGTTATAATAGTTCAATTATATTGGTAGTTAATTATTGTTAATTAGACTACGTCTAATAATTTATTGTTGATTAATCGCAGTTAGTGCATATTTATTAATTCAAATTGAATTAGTGAATTCTGAGAATATAATTAGAGAATAACTATTGTTGGATACATACATCCGTAAAAGCTAGTACTGACAGTACCGATAATTCCTGTTTATTGTTGAATTGTGATGATATATGCTTGAGCTAATTATTCTAGCTAGACGAACAATTGTTAGAACTTGATAGGTTCGACAAGATAATTCAATTATTATTGACAGATCGATGCCTATTATTTCGGCTAGATCGAGAAGTGACTAAATGTTGAAATCATAATATTTCGTTGTTAAATCACTACAAGAATAAAGCTTACGTCCGACGGAATATTCTCTCAAAAATAAGCCTATTCAGTCGGAACTAGACTATTTTCGACGAAAACTTCCGTCAGACCTTTGGTCGTATATATACGCATCGAAGATAAGATCCGTCAAAAACTCCGTCGGGAATGTCTTATCTTTGACAAACTTATCACCGATGGAAATGCGTCAAAAATAATCTATTTACGACAGAATAAATAGGACGAAACTTTTTGTCAAGTATAATATTTCTTATTTTCGACAGAATTATTCCCTTGGAAATAAGGTATTTCGACTGAATATTAAAATAAACGGGTATTTATATAAAATGGTTGCTTATTAATTTTGACGAAATTTTCGTCGGATATAATGTAGTTCCGACGGATATATTCCTCGAAATTAACTTATTTTCGACTGAAAATTAAAATATAGCAATATTTAGTAAAACTGAGTGCTCATGAAATCCGACAGAATATCCGTCGGAATTACCTTATTCCGTCAGAAATAACTGTATTTTTTAAATACAAATTTGAAAAGTTCAGTTTCCAGGTGTTTAAACCCATTTATGTACCTGTAACCTGTCACAACCCAATACACAGCAATATAAACTTGTATCTCACATTCAAATATTCAATGTAATGCTAAAACGTAATATCAAACTCATTATCATTCACATACATTCACATTCACATTCAAATATCTACCAAAACGTAATCTTTAACTTATTATCATCAACACTACTGAGCTAACCAATTACAAATATAAGCTAATATTCCATAAATGATAAACAATATAATTGACAATACTTGTACAGACACAATTAGACACTACAATATATACAAATGTTCTACAATAACATGAATACAAATGAACTATAAACTAGTAAAAGTATCATCATCGGGTGGAGGTGAACGACGCTGCTCTGGTGTATGAAAATTAGAGTCGTGCGTCCGCTTGTCATCGCCAGTCTACTCGCCATCGCCACCCTGTTGATAGAATCAAAAATATAAAGCATTAGTCCGTATATATATATATACGTGAGAATTAACAAGCTAGCTAACCTTAATTAAAAAAACATAAACAATAAGAATACCTGAGTAGGTGGGGGCGGACGAAAAGCCTCCTCCAAGAGGGGAATCACCATGCGGAGCATCTCGGCGCTCCAAGCGTCGAACTGCTCCCGTGGTAATCTCGTACTCTCTGTAGAGGCCCCTGCTATAATATCCTGAGCAATCTGATAAAGAAGAGAATTAGAAGGCAACTGCTAACGCCGAGAGACCGAGTCGGTACGAAACCTATCCGACACGGCCCCTATCAGCCGTCGAAAGATATCGTCATCCAAGCCAGCGCCCGAATGAGATGGTCCGACATGTACTCTCGGACGCTAGCGCTGGCTGGAGCCTATAAAGAGATACAAATTCAACACTCGATATCTGCCGGATAATTTATATAATGTGATAAATTCTGATAATTTTGTGAAACATAATAAAATATTACCTCCAGAAAGTGTATATGTGGGTATCCTCGGTAGACCCAACACTCGATATCTACCAGTACTGCTAGTAGGGGGATCCTGAGACGCGACCCATAGTCTCAGCTCCTCATCCCGATCTAATACTATATTGGGAAGAGGGGTGGCAGGATCTAACAGCTCAGAACCCCTCCTAATAGCATCCAGCTCAGCTATATGCTCGTCCCGAAGCCTCTAAAATCGGTCCTGTAATGTATTCCGTATACGTATGTTAATTATATCATTTTATTTACGATTGAATATTTTTAAAAGCTAAGTAGTAAAATGAGTTTTACCCGTATAGCTAAAGCTGCTTGAGACAAAGCACGCTCGTCCTTAGGCGTGTGGGCTCGATCCCAAAACTCTAGAATGGTAGGATCTCAGCCCAAGGTTCTCCCCAATGCCTATTAAAAACTTTCATAAAACAGGTATTAAGTATTTGTGTGAGAACTTGATACCTAAATAAATAAATACAACGCACTTACCATCTTCACCTCCTCGAACGACTGAGAACTAGGGGTGTGTACTATCCGGAGCTGACCACGGACGGTTCTTCTTCGCCTGCTCAGATTTTTTCTTGAAGTCATCAGCCTCCCAGTGCGCACACATAGCCTCCCAGGCTAAATTGGAGACTATGCGGGGCTGATGATCTCTGATGGTGGTCACGGGCTGGTCCTCAACTGTCTGGGCTGCCGTCTGTCGCATCTCATACAGCCAGCCAGAGTAATTCGCAATGACATGATGCTCAATCACATCGTCGCCAGCTGACTGAGAGATGCTCGGGTCAAATCGATAATAAACCTATAATAAAAGTTAATTTAAAATTAGGAACAATTGAAGAAGGCATCCTAATACAACTATATAGTAATTAATATAATATGCTTAACTTACGTGGAACTCCCGCAAGACAGTCTGCATAAAAGTGGCATCGTACCGCGCATACTGACTGAACCGCATGCACCCTCTCGGGAAATGTGTTAAACAGATCGCGTGTAGGGTGTGCTTAGCCACCAGGTCTAGTATACTACAGAAAAAGTATAACAATATGTGAATTTTCATTTCATTTTATCTTTAATTATCTTATCTTATGTTATTTAATTTTATTATTTTATCTTATATTATGTTATTTAAATTTATATTATTTATAGTATTATTTTATTTTATTTAGTAGTGCAAAACTATGTAAATATTACTAAAAACTAGGTTATTTTAGTATTGGAAAATTAATTAAGTAACATATTTAAATAGTTACATGGGCCCACAAAATTTACAATTGAAGAATTCTGACAAAAATTCAGTCAGAAATTCCATCAGAAATATCAAATACACTCACCATGAACATACATTATAATAAGCTGCAATTGCATAAAGAAAAACAAATTAAAACATTTACCAGATGCTATACACTAAATAGAAGCTGCAACATAAGCTGCAATCCCAATTTGCACAACATGCAGTTTGCATAATAGTTAGGCAGAATACAATTTTCGGCAACCCAATTTTCACAACAGTTAGGCAATTAACACAATAGGTAGCCACAAGCAATAACCCATTTCGGCAGAACACAAATAATAACCCTTATATTGACAGTTAACACTTAAGTCCCAATTTCAGCAATTCATCTTAAATATATATAGTAGCAGTTATCATCAATAGATATATATATATATATATATATATATAGTACCAATTTTAGTGCAATATACACAATAAAGGGCAGGAAATTATACCTAATTATAGAAATAAACCATTACTAACCTTAAGTTTGAAAACCGGTTAAAGGAGGAGAAGGAGAGAGCAGAGTCCAACCCGGCCAGAACGCGAGTCGTCGACGTCGACTGCGTATGAGAGGATCGCCGCAGTGGCACTGTGTGGAAGGGTGGCCGGCAGTGGAGCTGAGTGCAGAGAGAGGTGAAGAGAGAGAGAGAGAGAGGCGAGGAACGTAGTGGGGGGGAACGGTGGCAGGGGAAAAGGGAGGGGGCCGGTGATCGGATGGGTGAGGGCGGGGAGGATGAGAGAGGGAATGAGAGTACTGGGGGGACCGGTGACTGGATGGGTGGAGGCGGGGAGGATGAGAGAGGGAAGGATAGTGAGAGAATGAGAGAGGGTGGGGGCAGGGAAGGAGAGTGAGAGAGTGAGAGAGAGAATGAGAGATAAACGAGCGTCTGAAATGAAAAGGCAGAAGATGAAAAGTTTTATTTGTTATCTCCGACGGACTGTCCGTCGGTAATACGTCCCTCAGAAATAACTTAAATTCGACAAAGCATCCCTCGGAATTAACGTTTGTTCATCGAAATTACTTTTCGCGGTGGCACGAAACTTGGCGCCAACAGGAGATGTCTAAGATCGACGAAATTATGTCTTAATTATCTTATTTTTGAGGGACTTATATGCGACACATTATTCCCTCATAAGTAATAATATTTTGACCGAATTTAATCCGTCGAGGATACATCCGTCAGAAATAGCCGATTTTCTTGTAGTGAATCAAAATCTTGATTCTGAGACTGAGAAGAACAACCTTTTATATAAAGGGAACATTTTATTGGTTGTATATTTGGCCTTTGCGCGCGATTAAGTATTATGCGTAATATAGGGTAGAAGGAGTTGGCCGCTCTAAGTACTTGCAGAGGGGTATAATTTAATCTTTATGGTTATCTGATACACCTGGGTATATCAAAGTCAAATATTTGATAGTTACTCGAGAAGACAAGTTCAAGATCCAATGGATCACTCAGCATAAATCTGGAAAACATTCCACTTTGTTAATGCGAATAATTGATTCTTGATTATTCAATAGAATATAGTAGAAACTTTGAAAGCGTTATATTCTTTCATTATTATACATTTATTGTATGTCTTAACTTGCGGGGCAAACTTGTTGCTCACCCTTGCTATATATAAAACTTTTCAGCTAGGAACGAAGTGGCAAAAGGTGCAGTGAAGAATAAAGAAAAAGGCATCGTGATAAATTAGTTATGATTAGCATATTTATTATGTTGTTTTGTAAACTCTTTTTGTATATCTAAAGGGTATGTTTGTAAGGTTAATGTTAGAGAACCTGGGACTAATGTATTAACAACATATGTTAATGTGATATGTATTACTATTTCTATATGAATGGATAGTTAGATGGTATTATATTGTGGATTGTGAACACCAAACTCGGGGGGTCAGGTAACCCAGATTTGGGGGTGTCACAATATCAACTTCATATCAGATTAGAAGCTTAGATTCAAGCATAGTTCATAGAAAGGTATAAAACCCTAATTAGAATATGATCTTGCTAGCTATGTTAAAAGTTATGTTTGAATGTTAATATATGTTGTTTATAGTTCATATAGATGATCTGGGTTGATAGATGTTAGATCCATAACATCTATAGGCTCGGATTTGATGTTTTTAAAAATCTAGAAAATTTTTATGTGTTGTCTGACAACCAAATGTCAGATCTCTTAAATCTCAGTTTCTTGATGTTTTTGGTTGTTTAAAGGTTTGATCTTGTAGTATGCAATGAGATCTCTGTTCTAGAACTTGAATCAAGGTCAGAGCATGAACATATTTCAAGTTATGGGTAGTCAAACCCCGTTGACCAACCATGACTGGACAAAATCTAGGTAACCCAGATCTTGCCTAGAACTGTCTGACAATAATTTTGTAGCCTCTGATATTGCAGATGTTGTGCGTTATGAGTTAATTGTTGTAACCATGTTGTAGTATGTTAGTTTAACTTTATATCCATGCTTTCAGAACATCTAGATATCATATGTACTGGATCTAGTGGCTGGTCAAAAGAGGTCAGACATTCATGAACTCAGTTTTTTGGGTAACCCAGAAAACTGATGAGCATGAACACTGACAGACTTTGACCGGCATAGATCTATTTACTGTGATATTGTTATGGTGATTTTTTGGGATAAATCTAGACCTTGACATGTTGGCTACACACTACAACAGTTATATCACAACATCATCACATGGATGGTAAGTTGTGGAAGCCCAAATATACATAGTCGAACTGTTCTTCATTTCTGGGTAACCCAGAAAATGAAGAACAGCTCTGACAGTCTTTTTAATGATTTAGAACTTTCTGATTAATGATGTTTAGACTTGACCATTGTTTCAAGCATGTACTCTGTTAGTTTGTATACAAATCCCGACGTCTAGAACACTTTTACCATGAACAGATTTCACGATATAAGGCCACCAAGGTTGTTGACCGACCATGACTTGATTTTCTGGGCAGCCCAGAAACGTGATGAACATCTCTGATAGTATGTTCTCAGCCTTAGATCTTGCTTGTGTGTTATGTTATGGTACAGAACGTGCTTGATAATTGTAGTATTACACCAGTACTACAAGATCTGATCCATAGCTAGCCCAAAAACATTATACGCAGTAAATTATTCATGGTCAAACTATCTAGCTCGAAACTGACTTAAAATATTCTGGGTTTCTCGTGAACACCTTAGGTGACGCTTTCTGTCGCTAAAGGCTATAATAACAAATTTAATAATTTTATTTAATTTATTTTCCAAAAATCATTTAAAAATAAAAATTAATTATTAAAAATTCCAAAAATAGTTTTTAAAATTATTTTAAGTTCTAAACATTAACTTTTAATAATTTAACATATTTTTCATAAATATTAATATTTATTTGAATATTATTGATATTTAATTTATTTAATAAATACATTAAATAAATTAATTAATTTTTTTATTATATTAAAAATCATTTTAAATAATAATAAGGTATTTAATAATATTTTAAGTTATAAAACATAACATTTAATTTTTTAAGATAAATTTCATTAATTATTTAATATTAATGATATTAGATTTATTTAGTAATTATATTAAAAAATATATTAAAAATAATTTTTATATTATAAAAATCATTTTAAATAAAAATAAATAGTTTTAAAATATTTTAAATTATAAAATATAACTTTTAATATTTAAAGATAAATTTCATTAATAATTTAATGTTAAAAATAGTTTATTGAATTAAAAATTATTTAAAAAAGGATATAAATGATTTAAAAAAAATATTTTATGTAATAATAAATGACTTTTAATATTTTTGTGAATAATACATTAATATTTAAATATTAATGATAATTATTTAAAAATAATTTTAAATGTTTTAAAAATTATTAATGGATAATAAAAATATTTTAAAAATATTTTAAGTTATTATAAATAACTTTAATATTTTTGCAATGATTTCATTAAAAGTTTAATATTAATTACATTTTAATGATAATAGAATTATTTAATATTTAAATCATTTAATAATGATTTCAGTGTTTGGAAATTCATAATAAATTATAATAATTATTTAAAAATTATTATAACGCTATGAAAAATAATTCGAGTGATATTTAAAATATCTAAACGAATATTGAACTACACAATAGAGTCTTAGACTCGATAATTACCCGATAAAGCCGTCGGTACACCGAAATATTTTAGAAATTGATGTGGACTTATATAATTTGACTAGATAATTGTTTGTTTGTGAATCAATGACTGTTAAACTTATGTGACAATGTGATTAGGTTATGCGCTGACTACAAATAGTAGTACTATGTGATATGATATATTATTTTAATCGAACGAACGATCTTATTAATGATAGGTTTCAGTATAAAAGATAAAACTAAGTTGCGTAATAGTAAGCAGCAGCTCAGGTAAGTATCCTACCTTTGCATTTACTTTATGCAATGGACATGAGTAAGAATATTTTAGAATTTTATTATTATTGTGCACCTAAGGTGGATAAGATGAACGATAATATCGATCTTGCATGTAGTATTGATCAATACATGGCATAACGGGCGGATTACCCCCCGTGTATGTAAGTTATGACGGTCTGCAGATAAATTTATGTATACCTTTTAGAAAATAGAAAACAATGATCATAGTCTGTCGACTGATCTCCATTTAAAGTCAACACGTAGTTTCAAAAATTTAATATAGATTTGATATGTTGTTATTATTGGTTCAGCTTTCTTCATAACAGTTGATTCATTATAGAAGTGTCGTACAAAGAAAATATTTAATCATTTCAGCTAATGTTTATTGTTGCTATTACTTGCTGGGTAATCAAATGCTCATTCTTGCTTTAAATTTAAATATTTTCAGCTAAGCATGATCAACCTGAGGGTTCATGCAAGAACAAGGGGAAAGGAAAGCTGTTCGAATGAGATTTATAATATCTTGTGTAATAGTTAAAGTTTATTAAGACAATGATATTTATTATCTATGATGTAATGAATGTTTAAAGGTCGCGTACCTGGGATTTAGACTCTGATTTATGTAAATTAAGTTTGGTATCTATATTATTGTTATTATTATTAGTATTATTCCGCTCATAGATATGGTATCATGAAACACCGAGTTCGGGTTTCAAGTACCTGAATTTAGGGGCATCACAAATGAGATGAATTTGAATGAGAGTTAAACCTATAGAGTCAAGGGCGGATCCAACCTGATAGTTCAGTGGGGTCAAACTCAAAAAAAAAATAAAATCTCTTGCGAATTAAAATATAATAAAATGAATCACAAAACTAAACAATCCTCAAATATTATTTATAATAACATTTTTCGAGGTTTCATTACTTGAAATTGTTACATGGTAGCCTCATTTTTAATACTGAATAATCCCTGGTCATAATCATACCAATCAACAATCCATCTATGCACTACGGGCTAAATATGACTTTCATCACATTATGAGCATGAAGATGATGACAATGATATAAGAATTCAATTAAATGAGAGCAATGATAAATTTTAAAGATTTATAATTTAATTTATCCAGAATTCAATAATGTTTAAATTGTCAACATGATACTGCTTTGTAGAGTAAAATTTAAGAATAATATTGTATCAAATATGATTTGGATAGAAAAAAAATTAATTTTTGTCATGAATAGTACTCCGGGTGAATAGTACCTGAGTGAATAGTACCCCGACATAAAAAGATTAAAAATTATCAAGAATGCTCAGAATAATATTTCCACACCATAATATATTAAAAAAATATATTTCAAGAAATTAAATCTTTATTCATAAAAGTTGGGGTGTTACAACCTCCCCTTCTTAAATTAAATGGTTTTTAAAATCTATTCTAACTAAACAAACGGAGCCTTAATAGGAGTTATGGGCAGTTAACCCATGCTGGGTAACTGACCATAGTGCGCGTCAATTGCTTGATTAATATACGTATTCTCCTTCTTCCTTTTCATTATCTGGCTAAGTCTGGCATATAACAGAGAGGGAAAAGAGAGAGAGTCTGAGAAATTGATTTAGGGAGTTTGAGAATTGTTGAGGAATACTTTAATTCATCTCCTATTACTTTATCTACGCTTGGGTAATCTCTTTAACCCAATTTTTTTTACGTCATTTAAAGTTTCCATGAATATGACTCCTTAGTCTTCTGTAAAGTCTCTGTAATTGGAATTGTGAGAGTTATGTGCATAAATGTGTAATATATCGTTTTAATGTGTTTTAATATGTATTATATATAATTCCTTATCATCAGTTCATAAGTTTATGTCGTTAATCTGATGACTTGCCATTTCAAAAATATACAGAGTTTGGTTTTTGGCCTTATACGTGATTTTAGTATGTCAAACATAAATGTTTTCGTAGATTTTACACTCGTATGTTATTGTGCATGTTAATACGAAGAGACCAAACTTTAAATGAACGGATTTGGCTTTATAACGAATCCGTGGCGTTGAATTTTAGGAATTTATGCTAAAAACTTCAAGAACATGAAGAACAGAGGAAAATTTTATATTTTAATTATGCGATTATATGTTTTAATGGGCTAAAATCACTTTATAGATATTGCATTATGATTATACATGAATTATAACATGTGGGTATGTCTAAATTCGTGTAGTAACAAATTAAATTGGAGTTTTTGGCTGTGTTCTGCAATTTTCGCGAATTGCAGAACAGTTTTTGGTTCGTCGCGCCGCGGCGCCAGACTCACGCCTAAACATCTGCACCGCAGCGCCACAGCGCCGCAGTGCCATGTGTCCAGCTGCAGCGCCACGGCGCCGCAACGCGAAGATCAAGTATAACAGTGGCGCCGCAGCGCCACTCTCCATAATGTCCAAAAATATAATTTTTTTAAATGTTAAGTCTTGCAATGTGTTAGTAAATTAATGTAATGAACATGTAAACATGTTAGAGGTATAGTGTGATGATAAAAATAGTTGTCTAAACATGTAAATAACAAAATTACATGTGATTTAAATTATTAAATACATAATTAGATTATTATTTATGAAGTGCAAATTATGTGATAATGAGATAAATTGACTAAGTATCGTCGATAATTAAAGTAGACAACGAGAATGAGTTTATGTTGATTAGTTAAATTATAATTAACTGGTATTGTGTATATGAATGGTATGTAGGATTTAATTCAAAGAACGTGCTTAGTTAAAGTGTAATCTACGCACGAGGTAAGTTTCCTAGACTTAAACTCTTAAATTTGAGCAAGTTCCCTAACCCTATTTGTCATTATTGTTCAAGCTTATTATTTACCTTGAATAAGCTATCGTTACTATTAATCAAGTTCAAATGATTTATTAAAGATTGATTATCTTTTCAAAGTATGATTTAGTTATACAATAATTGTTCTATTGTATGCTTCTTGAGATTATTATTCAAATTGAATATCATTATTGTTGAACCTTATTAGACTAGTGAAACCTTAATGATTCAACTAGTCCATAGTTGATGAGCGTTCTAAATTTCAGAACCCTTGAAGAATTATCCAAACCAAACTTCCTTTGGTGCGGACTCGAATGTCAAACTGAGATGAACAACCCTGTATAGGGGATTATTTACGCTTAGCGTTAAGATATTGTGCACAGTATGGTACTAAGGGCTGATCCCCCTAAGTACGAGATGAAGGTCCATAGTCTTATGACTGTTAAAGGTTTCAAGTATAACCCTTGTTAACCTAGGACATAGTTCAAGGTCATATGACCCTCAGAATTCTTTTGATTCTTGTTATTCACTCTTGATTTAAAAGTTGAGCGTTTATTCAGATGTCTTTGATTTATTCGCATGTTATTATACTGTCATGTCATTTTTATACTTGTGGGCATTTGTGCTCACTCTTGCTTAATAATAACATTGCAGTTAAGAACGAAAGAGCTGACGAACCTTCCACTAGTAAGGGCAAGGGCAAAGTTAGCAAATGACGGAGACTTGTTATTTTATATGATGTATTTATTTAAGACTTAAGTTAAAGATGTTGTTTAAGACTTATTGTTAGAATTTCGCACAGATATTTTAAGGTTAGTTTAACCTGGGATTGTATTTATTATTCGGATGATGTAATCCTTTTAAGGAGAAGATTTTAATTCTATCTATTGTATGGTTTGCATTTTTATGGGTATATAGATAGATGATATTTGTGCAGTGAACACCAAATCCCGTGGAATCGAAGTACCCGGATTTGGGGGTGTCACAAGTTGGTATCAGAGCTGTAGGTTATGAATCTTAGGTGGGGGAACAACCTTAGGTAGTAACCTTATAGAATGAAAATAGTAAAGAAAAACTCTTATCGAGTTTTAAGAAATGAATTTTTGGTAATTCATTGAAGATAATAAAATACATTATGTGTCTATGTGTTAATTTATGTGCTCGTTAGTACGACTTAGTAACTAAAACTTAAAATTTTGTTGTCAAGATGACGAATGTTGGAGAAGCTGGTCAAGCTGGGGAGGAAGAACCCCGATTACCTATAGTACCTACAGAGGAGGAGCCCCGAGACATGCATGTTATTAGGGAACAGTTAGTTCAGAGGGAGTCATCTCCATTGATCACCGTTGTTGGTCAGGAGCATGAGCCCGAGACTGATCCTGAGGAGGATCCTTAGGAGGAGTTTGATGAGGAAGAGGAAGAAGAGGAGTTACCACGGTGCACCGTTGATGCAGAGATGTATGACACGTTATACGACCGTAACGTGGAATTACAAGATGAGGTTCAGGAATTGACTGAGCGAGCGACTGTTCAGCAGTCTACTTTAGAGGAGAAGGAGAGGGAGATTTCGACTCTTCACACACGATTGGGAAATGTAGAATGGGATTTGGTCCATGAGAAGGGTCAAACCGAAGATAAGACCGAGGAGATAAAGAAGCTGAAAAAGGAACTGAAAGAAACCTCCGGAAGACTGAAAATAGCAGAGAATGGATGGGTAAGAGAATCACGTCGAGCTGATCATGTAGAAGATGATAGTCGCGCAAAGAAGGCAAAGTTTGAAGAGACATACTCCACACTTAATCATGCAATGGATGAGGCTTAGAAACGAGTTTTGAGATATCCCATCCAGTTCGAAGGACTTCGATCGTATATGTTGGATCACAGGATGATGTCTCGTATCATGGATGAGGAGCGTGACAAGGCTATTCAGCATCTTGATAGACAGGATTAGAATCCGTTTAATTATGTGAAAGACTTAATTAGTTTTTATATGTAAATTCGGATGTGTTTATGAACGAAGGAATATGTTAATATTTTAAATTCCGTGGATTCTTTATTCCAGGATAGTTGATGTAAATAGCAGTTATGCTATAGTTTGATGTTAAAACTTTGAGTTGAATTAAATATATTAAGTTGTTTGAGATGATGTGTTAAATTGTTGAGTAATGCCTTAACTATTTAGAGAAATAAATAAAGTCCTAATAAGCATTTATTTTATCAGAAATATGCCGCCAAGAAGAAGACAACAACGTCAACCGGCTTAGGAAGAGTCAACCAATAATAACAATAACGCCAACGCTAATCCTGTTCAGCAGTTGGTGAACTTACTGACGGGAGCAATGAACAATCAACCTCAAGCTCCACCAAACACAACGTTTAAAGACTTCAAGGTTGTGGGACTGACAGAGTTCAAAGGTTCCAGGAACCCAATCGAGGCTCAAACGTGGGTCATAGAAATGGAGAAAGTATTCGACGTTGCTAGGGTTAGAGAAGACCAGAAGACCGCTTTCGCAACGTTTATGCTGAAGTCTGAGGCTAGCTATTGGTGGCAAGTAAACAAAGTGCAAGGAGGTGAAGGTGTAATTATGTGGGAGTGATTTAAAGAAATGTTTTTCGAAATGTACTTCCCAACTAGTTAGCAGAATCAGATGGAAATTCAATTTCTAGAACTGAAGCAAGGAAACATGAGCGTACCTGAATACGCAGCTAAATTTGATGAGTTGGCAAGGTTTTCCCCGTACCAAGTACACACTAACGAAAGAAAGGCTAGAAGATTTGAACAAGGACTAAAGCCTTGGGTTTATAGTATGGTGTCAATGTTTCAGATAAACACATTTGCCGTAGTACTGGAAAAGGCTATCCTCGCTGAAGGTGGGAGCGATGCGGTGACCAAGTACAATCAAGAGCAGAAGAAGAAGAAGAGTGAAGGTGAAGGAAATAACAAGACTGGTGGGAGTAACATTGGGGGTACTCATAATCAGAAGAGGAAGTGGACGGATAATTCGTCAGCTGGAAGTCAACAAGGTTGGCAGAAGAAGAAAATTGAAGTGTGCTCAAACTATGGAAAAGCTCATCTGGGAGTTTGCATGAAAGGGAAGCGAGTGTGCTACAATTGTGGTCAGGAAGGCCACATAGCACCAAACTGTCCAAACCCAAAGAAGGGTGCTTGTTTTAACTGTGGTTCTAAGGATCATCTAGCGAGAGATTGTCCCAAGAAGGGGTCAGGAGGAGCAGTGCAAGGAGGTAACATTGGAAATAGCAGTGGAAATACCTTAACCATTACTGGACCACCTGTAACAAACCGATCGACCGCTAGAACTTTCAATATGACAGTGCAGGACGCAATCCAATCTTGTGAGGTGGTGTCAGGTATCATTCCGATCAATGAAATTAATGCTTATATTTTATTTGATTCGGGTGCTACTTGTTCCTTTATATCCGAAGACTTTGCTAATAGTTTAGATTTGCTTATGGATGAGTTGGAATATCCCATGAATATAGAAATTGTGAATAGAGAGATAATTCATGTTAAGTACGTGTTTAAGAACTGTAGGGTGGACATTAAGGGTAATATCATGAACGTAGATCTTATCCCTATTCGGCTTGGGGAATTTGACGTTATTTTGGGTATGGATTGGTTATCCAATTGTGGGCGATAATTGACTGCCAAAAGAAGCGTATTAACCTTATAACTCCGTCAAAGGTTGTGTTTTATGGTAGCAAGTCACCTAGACAAGCGAGTTGTCTGACGATGATGTAGGCCAAGAGGTTGTTAAGACAAGGCTGTGTAGGATACTTAGCTTACATAGTCGACAGTCGAAAAGAGAATTCGAAGGTAGAAGAAATACCGATTGTAAGGGATTTCGTCGATGTATTTTCAGACGATTTTCCAGGACTTCCACCAGATAGAGAGGTAGATTTCGTGATCGATTTGGCGTCCGGAACCGCTCCAATATTGAAAGCACCATACCGAATGGCACCAGTAGAGATGAAAGAACTGATGGTTCAACTACAAGAATTACTGGACAAAAAGTACATTCAACCGAGTGTATCGCCGTGGGGAGCGCCGGTGTTGTTTGTGAAAAAGAAGGACGGATCGATGCGGCTCTGCATAGACTACAGAGAACTGAACAAGGTCACGATTAAGAATAGATATCCATTACCAAGAATCGACGATCTATTTGATCAATTAAAGGGAGCAAGATACTTTTCCAAGATAGACTTGAGGAGTGGTTATCACCAACTGAAGGTGAGGCCAGAGGATGTACCGAAGACAGCGTTCAGAATGCGATACGGTCACTACGAATTTTTAGTAATGTCGTTTGGTCTAACGAATGCTCCTGCAGCATTTAGGAGACTAATGAATGGTGTGTTCAAGCCATTTTTGGACAAATTCGTGGTGGTATTTATAGACGACATTCTGGTATATTCCAAAACCAAAGAAGAACACAAAGAACATTTAAGGTTAACGTTGGAAGTATTGAGAAGGGAGAAGTTGTACGCTAAATTTTTGAAATGCGAATTATGGATCAAGCGAGTACAATTTCTTGGTCACATGATCGATAAAGACGGAATTTCAGTAGATCCATCCAAAGTAGAAGCCGTGATTAACTGGGATCAGCCGAGAACGCCGTCAGAAGTAAGAAGTTTTCTTGGATTGGCGGGATAATATAGAAGATTCATTCAAGATTTTTCTAAGATCGCAACTCCGTTACCGAATTTAACTCGAAAAGCTGTGAAATTTGTTTGGATGGAGAAGTGTGAGGAGAGCTTTCAAGAATTAAAGAAGAGGTTGAGTACGGCACCTGTGTTATCTCTTCCGGATGATACATGCAATTTTGTTGTTTTTAGTGATGCGTCGCATAAAGGACTTGGCTGTGTGCTAATGCAAAACGGTAAAGTCATCGCGTATGCATCACGACAGTTGAAGGATTACGAGAAGGGTTACCCGACCAATGATTTGGAGTTAGCTGCAGTTGTTTTTGCTTTAAAAATTTGGAGGCACTGTCTCTATGGGGAGAAGTGTGAGATATATATGGACCATAAGAGTTTGAAATATATTTTCACACAGAAAGATTTGAATATGCGTCAAAGAAGATGGTTAGAATTAATTAAGGATTACGACTGTGAGATTTTATACCATCCGGGTAAGGCAAATGTAGTTGCCGACGCCTTAAGTAGAAAGGGTCGTGAGAAATTGATGATGTTGACTGCTCAGGAGGAACTAATCACAGAAATGGAGAAACTGGAGTTGGAAGTGAAGTATCAAATAGAGATTGATGAGAAGCTATTTCAGATGCAATCTGGTACAACTTTACTAGATAAAGTGAAGGAGGCTCAGCGTCAGGATGATGAATGCAAAAAGGTGACAAAGAAGATATCTGAAGGAACCGAACCGAGATTTAAGATGGATAAGGAAGGAATACTGAGATTTGAGAGTAGAATTTGGGTACCGCCAGTACAAGAGATTAGGGAAGATATTTTAAGCGAGGCTCATAGTTCACGATATTCGATTCACCCTGGTAGTACCAAAATGTACCAAGATCTTCGACAACATTTTTGGTGGCCGAATTTGAAACGTGATGTTGCAGAATGTGTTGCCAAGTGTCTGACCTGTCAGAAGGTAAAAGCAGAACATCAGAGACCAAGTGGATTACTTCAACCGTTGGAAATCCCAGAATGGAAATTAGAGCATATTACAATGGATTTCGTGGTTGGCCTTCCGACGACTCAGAAAGGCTACGACGCAGTATGGGTTATCATTGACCGACTGACAAAATCTGCACACTTCTTTTTGATCAAAATAAGATTCAACTTAGATCAGTTGGCCAGGTTATACGTAAAAGAGAATGTCTCGAGGCACGGAGTTTCGATATCAATTGCTTCAGATAGGGATCCGCGCTTCACATCAAATTTCTGGAAACGTCTTCAAGAATGCATGGGTACGCAATTACGAATGAGTACAGCTTACCACCCTCAAACAGACGGACAGAGTGAGAGAACGATCCAGACATTAGAAGATATGCTAAGAGCTTGTGTGATGGACTTTAAAGGAAATTGGGATGATCACCTACCATTAGTAGAGTTCGGCTACAACAACAGTTATCACGCTAGTATTGGCATGCCGCCTTATGAAGCTTTATATGGCAGAAAGTACAGAACTCCGCTTTACTGGGATGAAGTTGGTGAGAGACAATTGCTAGGGCCAGAATTGGTATAGCAGACAGCAGAAATAGTCAAAGTGATCCGAGCACGACTCGTAGCGGCTCAAGATCGACAGAAGAAATACGCTGACCCACATCGTAAAAATATCGAGTTTGAATCAGGTAGTTATGTTTTCTTGAAGGTCTCTCCCTGGAAAGGAAAGATCAGATTCGGAAAGAAAGGGAAATTGAGCCCAAGATTCATTGGACCATTTGAAGTACTGAGAAGAATCAGAGAAGTTGCGTATGAGGTAGGCTTACCTCCAGCACTCGAGAATATCCATAACGTTTTCCATGTTTCTGTATTGCGACCCTACAAGCCTGATTACAAGCATGTAATTGAATATGAACCCCTAAATTTTGAGAAAGACTTATCTTACGAAAAAATTCCTATCCAAATTGTCGACCGAAAAGAACAAGTTCTTAGAAATAAAGTTATACCTTCTGTTAAGGTAATTTAGAGGAACCACAACGCTGAAGAAGCTACGTGGGAACTCGAAGAGAATATGATGAAGAATTACCCTCATTTATTTACTTAATTATTTGTAAGCGATTCTGGGGACAGAATCTTTGTAAGGGGGGAGAATGTAACGGGTCCAAATTTATTGAGTCGTGATTCTGGGGACAGAATCCTTTTAATGGGGAAAGATGTGACGAACGAGATTTTGTAATTAATTTCTAATATTTATTGAATTAAATAAATATTTTTCGATGATTTAATTATTGGATTAAATAATTAATTGATGCAGTTATGGTAGATTAATTTAATTATATGTGTTATATTTATTAAATTAATATGGAAAATTTTATTATTTGAAGTATGTGAGCTTATTGTATTAAAAGTAATATTTAATAAGCCATATTACTTAATTAATATAATTATTAATTAGAGAGTTAATGATTTGACATTATTAATTAATGAGAAAATTAATTATATGATTATGTAAATTTATGAGAGATTATTATGTGTTATTTAATTAATTTAAATAAGATATTTGAATTGGGTGTGACAAGAATTAAACTATATGATAAAGTTTTATCAAATTAAATGATTTTTAAAATCTATTCTAACTAACCAAACGGAGCCTTAATAGGAGTTATGGGCAGTTAACCCATGTTGGGTAACTGACCATAGTGCGCGTCAATTGCTTGATTAATATATGTATTCTCCTTCTTCCTTTTCATTATCTGGCTAAGTCTGGCATATAACAGAGAGGGAAAAGAGAGAGAGTCTGAGAAATTGATTTAGGGAGTTTGAGAATTGTTGAGGAATACTTTAATTCATCTCCTATTACTTTATCTACGCTTGGGTAATCTCTTTAACCCAGTTTTTTTTACGTCATTTAAAATTTCCATGAATATGACTCCTAAGTCTTCTGTAAAGTCTCTGTAATTGAAATTGTGAGAGTTATGTGCATAAATGTGTAAGATGTCATTTTAATGTGTTTTAATATGTATTATATATAATTCATTATCATCAGTTCATAAGTTTATGTCGTTAATCTGATAACTTGCCATTTCAAAAATATACAGAGTTTGGTTTTTGGCCTTATGGCCTTATACGTGATTTTAGTATGTCAAACATAAATGTTTTCGTAGATTTTACACTCGTATATTATTGTGCATGTTAATACGAAGAGACCAAACTTTAAATGAACGGATTTGGCTTTATAACGAATTCGTGGCGTTGAATTTTAGGAATTTATGTTAAAAACTTCAAGAACACCAAGAACATAGGAAAATTTTATGTTTTAATTATGTGATTATATGTTTTAATGGGTTAAAATTACTTTATAGATGTTGTATTATGATTATACATGAATTATAACATGTGGGTATGTCTAAATTCGTGTAGTAACAAATTAAATTGGAGTTTTTGGCTGTGTTCTGTAATTTTCGCGACTTGCAGAACAGTTTTTGGTTCGCCGCGCTGCGGCGCCAGACTCACGCCTAAACATCCGCGCCGCAGCACCACAGCGCCGCAGTGCCATGTGTCCGGCTGCAGCGCCACGGCGCCGCAGCGCGAAGATCAAGTATAACAGTGGCGCCGCAGCGCCACTCTCCAGAATGTCCAGAAATGTAATTTTTTTAAATGTTAAGTCTTGCAATGTGTTAGTAAATTAATGTAATGAACATGTAAACATGTTAGAGGTATAGTGTGATGATAAAAATAGTTGTTTAAACATGTAAATAACAAAATTACATGTGATTTAAATTATTAAATACATAATTAGATTATTATTTATGAAGTGCAAATTATGTGATAATGAGATAAATTGACTAAGTATCGTCGATAATTAAAGTAGACAATGAGAATGAGTTTATGTTGATTAGTTAAATTATAATTAACTGGTATTGTGTATATGAATGGTATGTAGGATTTAATTCAAAGAACGTGCTTAGTTAAAGTGTAATCTACGCACGAGGCAAGTTTCCTAAACTTAAACTCTTAAATTTGAGCAAGTTCCCTAACCCTATTTGTCATTATTGTTCAAGCTTATTATTTACCTTGAATAAGCTATCGTTACTATTATTCAAGTTCAAATGAGTTATTAAAGATTGATTATCTTTTCAAAGTATGATTTAGTTATACAATAATTGTTCTATTATATACTTCTTGAGATTATTATTCAAATTGAATATCATTATTGTTGAACCTTATTAGACTAGTGAAACCTTAATGATTCAACTAGTCCATAGTTGATGAGCGTTCTAAATTTCAGAACCCTTTAAGAATTATCCAAACAAAACTTCCTTTGGTGCGGACTCGAATGTCAAACTGAGATGAACAACCCTGTATAGGGGATTATTTACGCTTAGCGTTAAGATATTGTGCACAGTATGGTACTAAGGGCTGATCCCCCTAAGTACGAGAAGAAGGTCCATAGTCTTATGACTGTTAAAGGTTTCAAGTATAACTCTTGTTAACCTAGGACATAGTTCAAGGTCATATGACCCTCAGAATTCTTTTGATTCTTGTTATTCACTCTTGATTCAAAAATTGAGCTTTTATTCAGATATCTTTGATTTATTCGCATGTTATTATACTGTCATGTCATTTTTATACTTGTGGGCATTTGTGCTCACTCTTGCTTAATAATAATATTGCAGTTAAGAACGAAAGAGCTGACGAACCTTCCACTAGTAAGGGCAAGGGCAAAGTTAGCAAATGATGGAGACTTGTTATTTTATATGATGTATTTGTTTAAGACTTAAGTTAAAGATGTTGTTTAAGACTTATTGTTAGAATTCCGCACAGATGTTTTAAGGTTAGTTTAACCTGGGATTGTATTTATTATTCGGATGATGTAATCCTTTTAAGGAGAAGATTTTAATTCTATCTATTGTATGGTTTGCATTTTTATGGGTAGATAGATAGATGATATTTTTGCAGTGAACACCAAATCCCGTGAAATCGAAGTACCCGGATTTGGGGGTGTCACAGGTAATGGAGCCCGGGTTTAAATGTAATAGTTATATTTAAATGGTTATTCTTGCACCCTAGGGTTTGATTTTTAGGTTCACTTGGTGCCTCTAGTGAACCAAATTAGAATAAAAGTCCATAATCAATCCGGGTAGAATATAATATTCTATAGATGCATGCTAGTATTATATATATTATATATTATGCAAACATGCTTCGCATGTTTAATAATATGACGCGTATTTTATATATATATTTGAATGCGCGCTAAACAAGATGAGACTAATAATAACTAACCCCTCAATGAAATTATATTAAGTTGTAACGTTCAAAGATATTTGGAATATTGAACGTCACCTTCTAGCACGATAAAAACATTAGAGCATTGAGTATTTAATATGAGTTTGTTGTGCAAACACAAGGCGAGTATTAAATATTTGAGATGTTATTTTTATTACATTTAATGTTTATAAGGAATTGGACATTACCGCTTTGTTGTGCACACACAAGGGCTGTAGTTTTCTCTTCACTTATATGAAAATGCTGGGTATGACTTAACATAAATTATTTTAGTTTGGATGTGCACACACTTGACCATTATGATTTAAGAGGCAAAATATAAGGAGTTACATGATGATGTAATTGACAAGAGTTGTCTACCTATTTATTTATATATAGTTTGTTGTGCACACACAAGGCTATATACATTTGAAATGTGATCCTTATTCTCACTAGCAAATCTTTAATTAGATATTGCCGAAATATATTCATGAGGGTAATATAGTTTGAAGAAAATAGTGGGAGATACCAATATAAAATAAGACCTAATTTATTTTGGTAACTAATTAAATGAATGTTTGCTAAAATATTGTCTTTTTTATGCAGAATTTTGAAAATGTCACGTTCGCTAATTTCACTGCGTAGCATACTTGATGCTAACAAACTGACCAGACCGAATTACACGGACTGGTTAAGGAATCTGAGAATTGTTCTCACTGCTGAAAAGATTTTTTATGTCCAAAATTCGTCTGTACCTGCAAAAGTTGCAGAAACAACCTCCGACGAAGAGATTGCTACTTTTAAACAGTGGCAAAATGATGTATCAGTGGCTCAATTCATCATGCTCGCATCCATGAGTAATGAGCTTCAGCGTCAGCATGAAAACATGGATGCTCCTACTATGCTATTTCACCTTCAAGAGTTGTATGGTGAGCAAAGTAGGACTGCTAGATATGAAATATCTAAGGAGCTCTTCTGATCTCGGATGACCGAGGGCACTACCGTTGAAACTCATGTCTTAAAGATGATCAATCTGATTGAACATCTTGGACAACTTGGGTTCGTCATGGATGGGGAGTTGAGTCAAGATTTAGTCTTGCAGTCACTCCTAGACACATTCTCACAATTTGTTGTGAATTTTCACATGAATAAGTTAGATGTCAGCTTGCCTGAATTACTTAACATGTTGAAAACTATTAAAGGTCACTTCCCTTCCAAGAAGAACCATGTCTTACTAGTGGATGATTCTTCTAAGAAAAGGAAGAGGCCCAAGGTATCTTCTGAAAAGAAGAAATCTAAGAAAGCTAAGGGAAAGGCAAAACTGAAGGATCAAAAGAAACCTGATCCAGCTAGCAAAGGAATTTGCTTCCATTGCAACAAGCCGGGTCACTGGAAGAGGAACTGCAAGGATTATCTTGCGGAACAAAAGTAGAAGAAGCTTGGAGAAGTTTCAAATCCTAATCAAGGTTTGTTTTTGATTGAAATTAATTTTTTCTGAAAGTCAATCTTCTACTTGGGTATTGGATACCGGCTGTGGTTCTCACATATGTAATAATGTGTAGGGACTGGTCAGAAGTAGAAAGCTGAGCAAGGATGAGGTCGTCCTACGAGAGGAAAATGGAGCAAGGCTACTGCATTAGTTGTAGGGACTTATTGTTTAGCATTGCCTACGGGAAAATCCATTAGTTTAAATAATTGTTATTTTGTTCTGTCATTTATTTGAAACATTATTTCAATATCTGTATTGGATATGGATGGTTTTGACATTATAATAAAGAACAACAGTTGTTCTATTTATAATAATAATGCTTTATATGGTGTTTGTAATTTACGAAATGGACTTTACATTCTTGACTTGCATGAAAATATACTTCAAATTGAACAAACTAAGAAAAGGAAAAGAGATGATGTTAATTATACCTATATGTGGCATTGTAGACTCGGTCATATTAATAAAACAAGATTATCCAAGTTACATAAAGATGGGCTCCTAGAGCTATCAGATTATGAATCATATCCAACTTATGAATCTTGTCTCATGGGAAAAATGACTAAATCTCCTTTTAGTGGAAAAGAAGAAAGAGTTACAGAGTTGTTAGCGTTAGTACACACGGATGTATGTGGACCTATGATAACGAATGCACGAGGAGGGTATTCTTATTTGATTAGTGTATTTAATGAAATACAAATCTGAATCATTTGAAAAGTTCAAAGAGTTCAGAAGTGAAGTAGAGAAACAAATGGGCAAAAGTATTAAGATTCTTCGATCAGATCGAGGTGGTGAATACTTAAGCAGTGAGTTTCTCAATTGTCTCAAAGAAAATGGTATAATCTCACAATGGACTCCACCAGGGACGCCACAGCTGAATGGTGTGTCTGAAAGGAGAAATCAAACACTGTTTGACATGGTTCGTTCCATGATGAGTTTTACCGATATTCCTGTATCATTCTAGAGAAATGCCCTAGAAGCGGTTACATATCTACTAAATAAGGTTCCCTCAAAATCCATCCCTAAGACTCCATATGAGATGTGGACAGGGAGGAAGCCTAGTCTTAAGCATGTTAAGATTTGGGGATGTCCAGCTTATGTCGAATAATAAGCTTGGGACAAGATCTGATAAGTGTACTTTTGTGGGATATCTTAAAGAAAGTTTAGGATATTATTTCTACAATCCTACTGAACAAAAGGTGTTTGTTGCCAAACATGTTGCCTTCTTTGAAAAGGAGTTTATCCTTGAAGGGGTCAGTGGGAGGAAAATAGATCTTGAAGAAATTCTTGAACCACAAACCACTACAGATCAAATGGATGAACCTGTCCAAGCAGAGATTCCTTTTGCAGCACACCCTATTCGTAAATTTGGAAGAGTACCAAAGATACCTGATAGGTATGAGCTTGTCATAGAAGATGACAATGAGGTACGCATCATAGATGATGATGATCCATTGGATTACGAACAGGCTATGGGTAGTAAAGACTCAAAGAAGTGTCAAAAAGCCATGAAATCCGAGATGGACTCCATGTATGAGAATCAAGTATGGAATTTGGCTTCACCATCTGAAGGCATTAAGCCTATTGGGTGTAAATGGGTCTTTAAAAGAAAGACTGGAGCATACGGCAAGGTAGAGACCTATAAGGCACGATTGGTCGCAAAAGGTTTCAAACAAAGACAAGGAGTTGACTACGATGAAACCTTCTCACCAGTAGCAATGCTCAAGTCCATTCGGATTTTGCTTGCGATAGTAGCTTACCATAACTACGAAATCTGACAGATGGATGTGAAAATGGCCTTCCTCAATGGAAAAACTTGAGGAGGATGTGTATATGACATAACCAGAGGGATTTGTTTCAAAGGTTAGAACAAATCAAGTCTGTAAGCTACAATGATCCATTTATGGATTGAAGCAAGCTTCTCGTAGGTGGAACATCCGTTTTGATGAGACAAATAAAGAGTTTGATTTTATTAAAAATTAGGATGAACCATGTGTGTACAAGAAGGTTAGTGGGAGCGCTGTTTCATTCCTAGTATTATATGCTGATGATATATTACTGATAGGGAATGATATTCCTATGCTACAATCAATTAAAATCTGGTTATCTAAACACTTCTCCATGAAGGACTTGGGAGAAGCATCCTATATTTTGGGGATAAAGATCTATAGAGATAGATCTAAAAGGATGATTGGCTTATCCCAAGGAACGCACATTGACTCGATGCTAAAGAAGTTTAGCATGGAAGATTCCAAAAGAGGTCTCATGCCGATGAGCCATGGAATACATCTCTCCAAGAAACAGGCCCTAAAGACACATGAACAGAGAGACCGTATGAGTAAGATTCCTTATGCTTCAGTAATAGGATCTATTATGTACGGTATGATATGTACTAGACCAGATGTCGCTCATGCACTTACTGTAACAAGCAGATATCAGTCGAATCCAGGAGAAGAACATTGGAAAGCAGTGAAAAATATCCTAAAGAACTTAAGAAGAACTAAGGATGTATTTCTTGTCTACGGTGGGTCTGAATTGAAACTAGACGGCTTCACAGACTCAAGTTTTCAAACAGACCAAGAAGACATTAAATTTGTTTCGGGTTATGTGTTTACCTTAAATGATGGCGCAGTGAGTTGGAAGAGTTCCAAACAACAAACAGTTGTTGATTCAGTGACAGAGGTAGAGTACATAGCTGCAAGTGAAGCTGCAATGGAAGCTGTTTGGATGAAGATGTTCATTACCAAACTTGGTGTCGTTCCTACCATTACAGGACCAGTGCCTTTATTCTGTAACAACACTGGAGCTGTTGCATAGGCTAAGGAACCCAGGTCTCATCAGAAATCCAAACACGTGTTGTGGCGATTTCATTTGATCAGAGAGATCATTGAAAGAGGAGACGTCACCCTGTAGCGTGTGGACTCTCAAGACAATATTGTAGATCCATCTACTAAAGCGTTAAAACAACTGCAGTTTGATCGTCACTTAGAGAAGATGGGTATGAGATACCACGACGATTGACTTTAGTGCAAGTGGGATATTCAAAGTAGTATGCATACAAGCCAATCATATATGATGATAAAACATATACTTTGAAATCAATCTTGTTTGTTTATTAATAAAAGAATTATTTATTAAAGGCATTTATTATCTACATGGTGCTGTTTTAATAATATGTGATAAATCCATAATTTTAAGCAATACTTTTAGAATCATGATGAGATCGTGCTAATGAGATCTAAGTTCTTAGATAGCTTAAAACTAACATGTTCCCAATCAATGGATTACTAAAAAGGGGATTAGTGAATTCGGATAGATTGGTTCGTACGTTGCTTGCTCATTGGATGAGGATGATTGATCTCATGATTATTTGTGTGGAGACACTAAAGCAAGTATGTAGGTGCTTATTAGAGAATAAGTTCACCGAACGTGACTGGCTAAGGAATACCTAATGGAGTTTTACTTACCTGTCAATAGGAATTCCTGTAGTAATAGTAGTACAAATGATCCTTACACTTGAAATCATCACAGTATCTTATATATAATGAATTACACGTTGACTTATTCCTTAAGACTCTTAAAGTATATCAAAGGGTATGCTTTAGTGTAATAAGTTATATATGAAGATAGTGAATGATCAATAAAGAATCTACCACTTCTAGTAAAAGAAGAGAAATGTCCTATGTGATTCGATAAATGACAACCCAGAAATCCTTGGCCAAGGTGGAATGAAATTAGAAATTAGTTTCTAATTTGCATTCATTAGGAGTTGTGCATTTAAGAATCGAAATACATATAATTAAATAAAATAAGATTTCACATTAATTCTATGTCTTATATTTAATTGGGATATTGTATGGTGGAAGGATTGAATTGTACGGTTACTATTAACTCAAAGGTTCTTTTATGATTAATGTTAAAATCTATATTATCTGAAAAGTCGTTGAACGCTAGTGAGGCTTATCCATATTGTAGAATAAATATTATTTATTTAAATAAATTAATCATTTAATTTATTTATTTAAATAAGATCAGAATTGTTCTAATTGATTTATTCACAACCGGTTTAACATGGAGAACCTAAAGGGTCACACCATAAAAGGAAGAATAATTATTTAAGAAGTTAATGACATTAATCGTAATAATATGTTACGTATATTTAATTTAATCTATGGTGATATGATAAATTAATAGCTTAATATTTATTATTAAATATTTTAGAAATATTAAATATAAATTAATAAGAGGAGTCTTATTAATATTATTACAATTATTATTATTTTAATTTCTAAAAGAGTTTATGAATTAATTTAATATAAGTACTCTCATTTATTCCTAATAGGATTAGGAGGGAAAATTAGTTAAAGAAGTTTAATTAATTATCCCTAATAAGATTAGGGAGCCCATTTAATTAAAAGAGTTTAATTAAATAAATAATACCTTATTTTAATTAAATAGGGTTACCTGATATCTTTATAAGAGGAGTCTTATATCAGATATTAGATATACGTAATTCTAATTGTTGGAGAGTACACCCTCTTTTTTTATAGAGATATGAAAAACTAGGGTTTGAACCAATACACCATTCTTCTTAAAAATTATTCTTTCTTGGTGGATCACCTCTAGAGGCCACACACTTGGGTGGCTAACATTGATAAAAAGAAGGAATCTACCCGGGGATTCAAGGAGATCGCGGAGAAGTAGGAGTTGAACTCGTACTTGAGGAAGCTCGTATCTACAAGGTTATGATTCCATAACTTATTATTCTTCGTTTTAATTAATAATATGCACAAAGGATGATCCGGGTAATTGGTTTGTGAAAAAATTTAAAATCTGATTTAATTTTGTTTCTGCCATTTTTGTAATTTGATTTTCACAAAACCTAACAATAATATCAAATAATGACAACATTACAGCTATAATATTACAAAGACAATCTACTAGTTTGCCTTAGCCTTCCCTTTATCTTTTTTAGATGCTTCGGTCCTTTCGGTCTTAACTGCATTCATATGGTTCAAGCAAGAATGAGCATAACTAGCTTATCAAGTATGACAATTTCAATTAAACAATAGGCTTGAATCATATAAATCGTATATCTTCAACAACAGAACAATAGTTGCGAAGTACTATCGATAATTCAAAATATCACTTCTCTTTTCTTTAAAATGTTACACAATGAACAACATTCATTAAACATTAATATTGGTCCACGACCTTGAGCATTTCATTCTTTCTTTGAAAAGGACAACCCGGCTCCAAGTCCGTAAGTCCGGTATATCTTACGAGCACGTCTAGGTGATCAGCCTATAATACTCTATGTTGTACAACACTACTTCTTTAAACGTATGTACATTTAAGGTTTGGCAACCTCACGTGGCTGTCGTTTGACGACAAAACATTTGTTTATGCATACTCAGTCTTCCTTTAAAAACCATACCAAAATAGTTTGACAAAACTTAACAACTTTGATAACATTTCAATAGATTATAAGAAATCCATAAAACATCTTAAGTCTAGCCGAAAGAATTGGCTTCGACTTCATCATACATCAATTCATGAGTAAAGTACATGAATTACAACACTTGTCCAAAAGAATATAGATAAGGGTCAAAATACTTGCCCTTGGCATCTTCTACAGTCAATACAAATTCTCTTTGATTCTTTAAGGTCTCTACAATACATAATCATGTAACATACCACGTTAGGTCATAGTTAGACATGCATGGTTTCTAACGTATCTTACCCTTCTTCTCAATCTAATCGTTCATTAGATTTGTTTAACATTGGTAACGGTTTATCGTAATGTTTTACATTCATGTTCAAGTAATCTTTCTTCAACCTTTAGTTGCTATTCTCAACGTTAAAGTGATCATTGAGGATGCTTACATTAGGTTTATTAATGTATTACTTCATTACCAATCAACTATTATTCCTTCTATATTCATAAACCTTTTTTACTGTGCCTTGTCTAGTCTTGGCGCTGCGGAGCCAGCTTCCTTTTATAAGTCTCACGCTGCGGCGCGAAACTACAGTAACTAATGGTCGGACCTGGTGCTGCGGCGCCATCCCCAGTGCAATTGGCCGCTCTACGGCGCCATTCTTCAGTAGCTTATGGGCAAGGCTCGGCGCTGCGGCGCCACCTTTTGAGCGTTGACTGGCGCTGCGACGCCAGCTCTGTGCACCAGATAGTTTTGACAGTTTGTTTACGTAGTGAACTTCCCAGACTCAAAAATTGATCATTTCAAGTCTGAATTGGCTTGTTCAAAAGCTATTAGCTCACAAATTACATGAACTAAGTGTTCATGTAAGAATTTTACATTTTCGAATCCGTTAACATGGAATTCACCGTTTAAGTCTATTTTTACGAAAACAATGAACGTTCGTGAACGTTCAAAGCTCGTTTCTTCGTTCTAAGTTAGAATTTGGTCATTTTTGAGTCCGCAACTCTAGAATTCAAATTGAGACTAATATCCATCGAAAACTAACATTTCTGAGTTCAATGTAAACTTTTGACTTCCATTTCGAGAATTTCATGATTTCGACGAATATCGTCTAATCTCGTAAATTCTGCCATAACTTCGCTACTTAATATTTTTACACCGTTCCAAATGGATTAATTCAATTGTCACAACATGTATAATCTAAGTCTACAAATGATGGTATTAAACTTGTCCATCAACAACAACATCATCAAATTCTTTAATGACTTTCAATGGTTTACAACTTTTATACTTATGATTTCCTTTTTCAACCTGGTTTGTTAAAGCTTAAGTCTTCTAACAACCATCCTTGTTCCTTCTTATCATACATACTCCATCAATCATCACCTCTCTATCAAACTACAATTAAAGAGAGGAAGATTAATGAACAAAGATTCTTATTCTTGAAGTTCTTAGCTTAGTTCTTCTTCTTTCTTCTTGTGTTACCAAAGTCTAGCTCTTACTCACTTTTCTCTCTCAATATAAGATGTTGGAGGAAATTTAACAAGTAAAATGAACTAGCTGGCTTCTCATATTTATAAAAAATCCAAGGCGAGGGCACAATGGACAAAAAGCCATCCCACCTCCTTTCTCCACCTTCTTAATCACCTCCATACTATTCATCCTTGGTCACCAAGTAAAACCACTTTACTTGGTCACCAAGATGGTGCCATGTGATCCATGGGGCCCACATGGGTTGTCCCATGGGTTTTTTCTTACCCAATAGTTCGATCCACGGATCCGGTTCTTAATTTTGGCCTAGGTTTTAATAACTTTGGCTTTACCCTTGGGCTTGTAATATCAAACATTGGGCTTTAACATTAATTCACTTGGGTTTGTACAATTCCTACACAAATCCTACAAGTCCAATCCAATTGGCTTAAAGTCTTATAACGTATAATCTACGTATTGTTCTCGTATACTAAATCGTATACTCATTCATGATATACAACATACCATTATTCATACATAGTCGTATAATAACTCGTATCATACTCATATTCATTACCTCATACAATACTTACGTATCACACGATAATTGTTTAATTGTTAACGCTTTACTTTCACTAACGTTCTCAAATTTTGTACGTAGGCGAAAAACTGCGTTTGTCATACTTGAATTATTATTACATAATCCATCCTTACTCATAATTGTATCGTTACTTATTTTTCGGAAATTCAAAAATAATCCCCAAGCAGAAATTCGTGTATAGTGTTTTTCAAAAAATTTCTCAGAAAGCTTTTATTTTCGTCTTAGAAATTCAAACACTTTAATTACCTCACGTAGCCAAAATACTACGACATTCCGATATATTTAGGTTATAGAATAACATTCATCTTACTAAAATGCAAAAATAACATATAATATAGTTTTATTCATTATTTAATTAAATAAAATTATTTTACAAAAAATTCGAATTTCTCGGTCGTTACATCTTTCCCCCCTTATAAGGATTTTGTCCCCAGAATCTTGTTTTATATTAATCAAACAATTGAGGATAATTCTCCTTTATCTTTACATCCAGTTTCCAAGTTGCTTCTTCGGCATCGTGGTTCTTCCATAACACCTTTACTAAAGGTATAAATTTGTTCCTCAAAACTTGCTCTTTTTTACCAAGGATTTGAATAGGCACTTCTTCATACGTCAAGTCCTTCTTGATATGAATAGGTTTATATTCTATCACGTGCTTATAATCTGGCTTATAAGGACGTAATATAGGTACATGGAATACGTTATGTATCATTCCTAGGTCTGGAGGTAACGCTACCATGTAAGCTACCTCTCCTACTCTTTTTAATATCTCGAAAGGTCCTATAAATCTTGGACTTAACTTTCCCTTCTTTCCAAAGCGTATCTTTCCTTTCTAGGGAGATACCTTCAGAAATACATACGAACCTACTTCAAATTCTCTATTCACTCGATGCAAATCTGCATATTTCTTCTGTCTGTCTTGAGCTTCCATGAGACGCATCCGTACCAGCTTTACTATATCCGCCGTCTGCTACACCAATTCTGGTCCTAGCATTCGGCGTTCTCCCACTTCATCTCAACACAATGGTGTTCTGCATTTTCATTCGTATACAGCTTCGTAAGGCGACATTACTATGCTCGCATGATAACTGTTGTTATACGCAAACTCCACTAACGGTAGATGATCATCCCAACTACCCTTGAAATCCATGATGCAAGATCTCAACATATCTTCTAGCGTCTGAATGGTTCTCTCGCTCTTGCCCATCAGTTTGTGGATGATAAGCCGTACTCAACTTTAGTTATATTCCCATCTGTTCTTGCAGACTCCTCCAAAAGTTTGATGTGAATCATGGATCACGATCTGACACAATCGAAACTAGTACTACATGTTTGGAAATGACTTCCTTAACATAAAGTTTAGCTAACTGGTCTAAGTTATACTTAACTCTTATTGGCAAAAAGTGAGCCAACTTTGTCAACCGGTCCACTATCACCCAAATCACGTCATACCCCTTCTAAGTAATTGGAAGTTGTGATGCCCCCAAATTTGGGTATCTTCCAACCCGACATATGGTGCTACACAATACTCATAACTATACGATCATTCCATTGAAAACACAACATAATGAATGTAATTACTATCTTCTTATTACCATCAAAGTGAAATCCCTTCCCAGGTTCATAAACTGATTACATCCTTCATTGTTCGTAAGTATAATACATACAACCATACTAATCTATTACAAGAGGGTTAACTATCCATCTTAGCCTTGACCTTATTTCTCTTAGCATTCTAAATATGCTCGGCTTTAACTGCAATCATATAATTCACGCAAGAAGTGAGCATAACAAGCTCAGCAAGTGTAACAAAGAATAATATCAATACCACATTCATGAATTATATGAAAATCTTTCATAACTGAACAAATAGTCATGAAGTATTATGAAACATTAATCCTTAATAATTCATAACATCAATTCCCAAAGTATATAATAGTTTAGGAATTCTGTACCGGTCGAAAGACCATGAATAGTATCTTTCTATTTTCATACTTGAAAAGGACATCAAAGCACTAAGGCTGTACATTAAGCATTACTTACGAGCACTTCTAGGTGACCAGCCTATAGTACTCTATGATGATCAACATTCATCCGTTAAACGTATTTACGTTTATGTTTTGGCAAACTCGCGTGCCCATCAAATAATTGATGAAAAATACTTTTGTTTGTTCATAGACAAACTTACCTTTGAATCTGTACCAAATACTTGGTATAGGATAGCGTTATCATTTCTAAATAGAAAGATATGTATACAAATCAATCTATCTCTTATGAATAGTCTAGCCGAGTTAAAACTGGCATCGACCATTTCTTTAAAATCATTCATGCAACTCATTACAATTAATCACAGAAAACTTGACTAACATGAAGGTTAGACAAGCGTTAAGAAAACTTTCCTTCAAGCGTCTTCAAATAATTTATTCGACTGTTCCCAGCCTTTACAAAATCTACATGATATATTCACATAGCACACTTTAATTAGCTACCAAACAATCAATCACATTATTTTTATCAACTTCTTTCTCTTCTATGTCTTAATTGACTTCATTTCATTAATAAAGTCAGTTCGACTTATTACCCCTTATCCCAGCTTGTTAACGATCTTATGCTATTAACCGGACTCGATCATCATTGGTGCAGTACCAATGTCAGCTACCGTTCACGGTTTATTAATAAACACTTCGTGTTCTTCACTTTCATACTAATAACTTGTGTTTACTTCCTAAGTTCATCACCATATACACTAGTATATATAACATAGGAATAGTTTTCGTATGCTTATTAAGTGTATGAACTTAACTTATATAGGTCTTGAAACAATTAGAGTTCAAACCTAACTTGTCTAACAAATGCCCTGCCTCGGCGCTGCGGCATGGCCCTTCTATGCAACACTAGAGCTGCGGCACCAGTTTACAGTAGCGAAGTCCCGGTTCTGGTGCTACGACGCGAAACCCATACCAGTGAATGGCGCTGCCGCGCCACTCTTCAGTAGGTCAATACATTGTTCACAGCGCTGCGGCTCGGCACAACAAGCCTTGTCTGGCACCGCGGCACCAGACCTGTAACACCCCCTTCCCGAAAAGGAAAGGGAGGTCACGTGCAAAGCACAACAAACCTCAAAATATATAAATAGAGCACTAATAACTTCAAAATATTAATAGTGATATCCATTAGTGAAGTACTAAATACAATTCTCCAAACAGAGTCAAAATAATCAAAACTTAAAATTTGAATCAACCTAGATGGTCAAAGGCAACACTCTCATCACACTAGCCCTGAATCACCCCTGCAAACCTGCTGGAAGAAAAACACAGCATGAGCCAATTGCCCAGTACGGATACAGATATACAACTGATATACGAAAATAATTGAGACAAAATACTGAACAAAGCCTCTAAGGTAATTACTGACGAAAATATAATCTCCAAAGATCTGAATGAAATATATCTAAATCAACAGAACTGACGAAACCAATAGAAGAATAAAGAAATAATGAACTGAAGTAACTAACTCAATGATTTGAACTGAACATAAACAAACAAAATTAATACAATGAAATAATAGGCTGAATCAAATGGTTGAGTGTTATTTCAAATCGAATGAGCTCAGAAATATACCTTGCCACACAGACAAGTCAAAATAATGCCACATAGGCAAATCAAAACAACGCCACACAGGCAAATCAAATGATGCCACATAGGCAAGTCAAATAATGCCACACAGGCAACCAAAATAATGCCACATAGGCAAATCACACATTGGACTGTGAATCCAAATGTATACAAATCGGATAGTGTGTTTGGCATAACATCACCAATCCGCAAAACAGAAAATTAGGGTTAACCCATACGCCTCGCACAACAAAACACCAAATGGCCCACTTCCTCCGGAGCCCAAACGGAGACGCCGTGGACTAATCACGCCGCCACGGAAAGGGTCATGTCTCTCGTGCCAAGACGACATGTCTGTGGTACCCCCACAGATGGTTATAGCTCAGGTATACCCTACGGTATATTCTAACAAAAATATCATGTCATAACACATGCGACAAAATACTAACAAAAGGGTTCTATATGTACATGTTGAACCAAATCAAATTATAGTCACAAGGTCTCAAAAAGAAGGTAGCATCATGTACCGCTCTACAATTATCAAAAATAAATAGTTCTAAACATGATAACCTAATTCAAAGAGTACAAATACGAGTCATATATATCAACTCCAAAATGAAACTAATATATTTATTTCACAGGAAACAATTATGTGAAATAATAACGAAATTTGATCAAGCGTCAAAACGAACAAATCAAATTTAACAAGAGTATCGCTGAAAGAGTAAGGAATCCGTACCTGATACTTTCAAACCATTTATAGCACCTTCCAAAAAATGTTACCCTCAAAGGCCAACGATATCAAATACGAAACGTTATTCGCAACCTAAACATATTCATCTCAAATTAAAAACAATCCAAACTAATAATTTCAAAATAATTCATAATCTATTTAATCATCGCCTTGTATCAATTACTAATACTCCAAAATTTATATTCCAAAAAAAATAACTCTTTAAATTCCCTCTGTCCGATCTAATAAAAGATAATAATAATACAATTATAAGCTACTTATTAATTATAACTTATATTAATATGAAAATAATTCTCCAATTATACTAATTTCACCACTCAACCTTAATTAAATTATAATTTATCTTCTAATCATTTTTTTATTTTTTTTAACAAATCAATGTCCTAAAGATATTATATATATAATTTTAATTACCGAAATATACTATATATATATATATGTATGACGAAATCTCGCCTGCACCACTGCAGGCAACCAAGGTTTATATATCTATGTATTTAATTTGATATATATATATATATATATATATATATATATATATATATATATATATATATATATATATATATATGAAATCCTTATTACATAACAGTTACCTTTCCTTGCATCATGATAACGAATTATTAATATTATTATTATTTTATCAGTCATCACATGGCTGCTTCTTTAATATATGACAAGATCCAACAAGGCAACAAGTAATGATATATATCTAAAAAAACAAAAGAAAGGATTGCACCTTTTTGTTTCCTTCAGCAGTCTAATTCACGATTCCAACTCCCTCCTCCTCGGTTAAGCCGCCACCTCTTGCTTTCTTCTTCTTCTTCTTTTTTTTTTAATCAGACGAACAAGGTACGGTACAATACATGTGGTTTAGGTTTTATTCATTCTCATAATTATAAAATGATTTAATATTATCCACAAATATAATTTAAACCCAATTAATTTTAAAAGCCCAAATTAATGAAATTATTTACTTATAATAGTCCACATAAATTGAATACAATATTTTACCCAAATATAAGAAGCCCAATTAAAATATTTTAAAAAAAAATATGAAATTAAATGTCATTTATTTTTATTACTATTTTTTTTTCGGGTATTGCATCACCTACCCCTTAAAAAGGATTCTGTCCTCGGAATCAAAATAATGGAACGTACCTAATTATCAAAAGATGCGGATACTCCACTCGAATAGACTCCTCTATCTCCTAAGTAGCTTCTCGCTCCGAATGATTTTAGCACAAGACTTTAACAGAAGGAATTATCTTCCTCAATTTTAATTTAATCAGTTATTTAATTATCTACTAAAAGAATTTAATTTTCCAAACAAAACAAGGAAGAAAAGAGGGAAACAAAAAAATCATTTACCTTTTCCAATTTAAATACAATTGTATACAATAAAATTAATTAATATTTAAATTAAAAAAATATGGGTTATTACATTTTCACCCCTTAAAAATAATTTCATCCTCGGAATTCAAATAAGCTACAAAAAAATAAATAAATAAATTTCGTTACGACGTAACGCTGCCATTTGTAACGATCAACGCGGATAAGTCATCGGTCCACGTAATTATCAATGTACTTGTAAAAGATTTGTCAGCTACCGTGTCAAGCCTTGGTAAAGTTCTTCGCATTGCATCAAATTAGATCACATGATTCACCGTTTGTGCTGGCCGTCGCTAATATCTTTGAGTTTAATTTTTGCCAACGTACGTACTCTTCGGAACATAATTCGAAATCACAAAAAAAAATTCTTCATCTAAATACGATTCGAATACCCAAAATATTTAAAATTATTTTTCATTCGTAAACGTTTATGTTCCACACATGACAAAGATTTAACAAATTATTTTTATTTAATTTAAATAAAATCATACAAAACTCCAAGGATATCGGATAAACCAAACAACTCTGCAAATTATATCAACTTTTTGTAAATCCTCAAGAGCTTCAAAATATTCAAACCTCAATTCGAACTAGCTAGTTCTTAAATATTATTACACCAAAGAATATACTACTAAGATCTTTTTATCATCATATCAACTCTAAGTCAAATATTTTACTATCTGCATAAGCAAACTATAAATATTCAAGATCTCTCAAAATTAATTAAATTTCATTACTTACTATCTAATCATATAATAAATCAATCATCCCTGATTGAAAACCTTAATCCAATAAATTTCAATGTCTCCCATACTATCACAAAGAAAGTTCATAGAACATAACTCCAATATCCTATTAGAAAATGGCCACAAAATTGATCATTAACTCCAAATGATTAATCTAATTACCTCGAATATCAACAACTCAAATTACAAGAAATCCTTTATACTTAATATTTTTTACTTTATCATAGTATCCCATCAATACATAAATCTCAAATTATCCACAAGCTTAACATAAACAAAATCATCATCAAAATCAAATCCTCAATTTTAAGATCATAATAAATTGTCACCAAAAATAACTCTAACAAATAATTTTCCAAAATTAAAAACTCACTTATACAAATACTCACATCATAATCATATAATCATTTCTTAACTGTACAAAATATCCAACCACAATCACATATTTATTCTCCTTAATGATATCCAATCACAATCCTTAACTAATATTATTGCTCCAATGCATAACAATAATAATCTTAACAATGTATCTCACATTTCTCAAATCAACTACAACTCAAAGAGAGAATGACACTTGGTCAAAACAAAGACCAACCAAACAGAGAACAAAATCAAGTCGAACTCCTACGTCTACCTAGTGATTTACCCACAACTCACAGGTCAAACCTAAATAAGTTTTCTATAAGAAAGAACCCAAGCTCTGATACCATCTTTGTAACACCCCCTTCCCGAAAAGGAAAGGGAGGTCACGTGCAAAGCACAACAAACCTTAAAATAAGTAAACAGAGCACTAATAACTTCAAAATATTAATAGTGATATCCATTAATGAAGTACTAAATACAATTCTCCAAACAGAGTCAAAATAATCAAAACTTAAAATTTGAATCAACCTAGATGGTCAAAGGCAACACTCTCATCACACTAGCCCTGAATCACCCCTGCAAACCTATCGAAAGAAAAACACAGCGTGAACCAATTGCCCAGTACGGATACAGATATACAAAAGATATACAACTGATATACGAAAATAATTGAGACAAAATACTGAACAAAGCCTCCAGGGTAAATACTGACAAAAATATAATCTCCAAAGATCTGAATGAAATATATCTGAATCAACAGAATTGACAAAACTAATAGAAGAATAAAGAAATAATTAACTGAAGTAACTAACTCAATGAATTGAACTGAACAGAAACAGACAAAATTAATACAATGAAATAATAGGCTGAATCAAATGGTTGAGTGTTATTTCATACCGAATGAGCTCAGAAATATATCTTGCCACACAGACAAGTCAAAATAATGCCACATAGGCAAATCAAAATAATGCCACACAGGCAAATCAAATGATGCCACACAGGCAACCAAAATAATGCCACACAGGCAAATCACACATTGGACCGCGAATCCAAATGTATGCAAATCGGATAGTGTGTTTGGCACAACATCACCAATCCACAGAACAGAAAACTAGGGTTTATCCATACGCCTCCCACAACAAAACACCAAATAGCCCACTTCCTCCGGAGCCCAAACGAAGATGCCGTTGACTAATCACATCGCCATGGAAAGGGTCATGTCTCTCGTGCCAAGACGACGTGCATGTGGTACCCCCACAGGTGGTTATAGCTCAGGTATACCCTACGGTATATTCTAACAAAAATATCATGTCACAACACATACGACAAAATACCAACAAAAGGGTTATATATGTACATGTTGAACCAAATCAAATTATAGTCACAAGGTCTCAAAAAGAAGGTAGCAACATGTACCACTCTACAATTATCAAAAATAAATAGTACTAAACATGAAAACATAATTCAAAGAGTACAAATACGAGTCATATATATCAACTCCAAAATGAAACTAATATATTTATTTCACAGGAAATAATTATGTGAAATAATAACGAAATTTGAACAAGCGACAAAACGAACAAATCAAATTTAACAAGAGTATCGTTGAAAGAGTACGGAATCCGTACTTGATACTTCCAAACCATTTATAGCACATTCCACAAAATGTTACCCTCAAATGCCAACGATATCAAATACGAAACGTTATTCGCAACCTAAACATATTCACCTCAAATTAAAAACAATCCAAACTAATAATTCCAAAATAATTCATAATCTATTTAATCATCGGCTTTTATCAATTACTAATACTCCAAAATTTATATTTCAAAAAAAATAACTCTTTAAATTCCCTCCGTCCGATCTAATAAAAGATAATAATAATACAATAATAAGCTACTTACTAATTATAACTTATATTAATATGAAAATAATTCTCCAATTATACTAATTTCACCACACAACCTTAATTAAATTATAATTTATCTTCTAATAATTTTTTTATTTTTTTAACAAATCAATAACCTAAAGATATTATATGTATAATTTCAATTAACGAAATATACTATATATATATATATATATATATATATATATATATATATATATATATATATATATATATATATATATATGAAATCCTTATTACATAACAGTTACCTTTCCTTGCATCATGATAACGAATTATTAATATTATTATTATTTTATCAGTCATCACATGGCTACTTCTTTAATATATGACAAGATCCAACAAGCCAACAAGTAATGATATATATCTAAAAAAAATAAAAGAAAGGATTGCACCTTTTTGTTTCCTGCAGCAATCTAATTCACGATTCCAACTCCCTCCTCCTCGGTTAAGCGCCCTCCTCTTGATTTCTTCTTCTTTTTTTTTAATCAGACGAACAAGGTACAGTACAATATATATGGTTTAGGTTTTATTCATTCTCATAATTATAAAAGGATTTAATATTATGCACAAATATAATTTAAATCCAATTAATTTTAAAAGCCCAAATTAATGAAATTATTTTCTTATAATAGTCCACATAAATTGAATACAATGTTTTACCCAAATATAAGAAGCCCAATTAAAATATTTAAAAAAAATATGAAATTAAATGTCATTTATTTTTATTACTATTTTTTTTTCAGGTATTACATTACCTACCCCTTAAAAAGGATTCCGTCCTCGGAATCAAAATAATGGAACGTACCTAATTATCAAAAGATGCGGATACTCCGCCTGAATAGACTCCTCTATCTCCCAAGTAGCTGTTAGGTTTGTAATATTCATGAACGCAATTAAATTGCACAAAATAGCGAAAACGTAGAAAAATCAGAGTTTAAAATTTTACAAACCATATACCCGGATCACCCTTTATGTGCAATTATTAATTAAACGAAAAAGAAAGAACAAGAATCATATCCTTGAAGATCCGAGCTTCCTCAGGTACAAGTTTACCTCCATTCCTTTTCGCGTCCAACTTGAATCCACCGGGTTTGGTTCCTTCCTTTGATCAACGTTAGCCACCCAAGTGTTTGGCCTCTAGAGGTGATCCACCAAGGAAGAAGAAAGATCCAAGAAGATGGGTGTTTGGCAAAATCCTAGTTTTTTCTATCTCTATAGAAAAGAGCGTACTCTCCAACAATTGGAATAACGTATGTTTGATATCTGATATAAGACTCCTCTTATAAAGATATCAAGTAACCCTATTAAAATAAGGTATTATTTATTTAATTAAACTCTTTTAATTAAATGGGCTCCCTAATCTTATTACGGATAATTAATTAAACTCCTTTAACTATTTTTCCCTCCTAATCCTATTAGGAATAAATGAGAGTACATATATTAAATTAATTCCTAAACTCTTTTAGAAATTAAAATAATAATAATAATAATAATATTAATAAGACTCCTCTTATTAATTTATATTTAATATTTCTAAAATATTAAATAATAAATATTAAGCTATTTAATTTATTCTATCACCATAGATTAAATTAAATATACTTAACATATTATTACGATTATGCCATTAACTTCTTAAATAATTATTCTTCCTTTTATGGTGTGACCCTTTAGGTTCTCCATATTAAACTGGTTATGAATAAATCAATTAGAACAATTCTAATCTTATTTAAATAAATAAATTAAACTATTAATTTATTTAAATAAATAATATTTATTCTACAATAGGGATAAGCCTCCCTAGCGATCAACGACTTTCCAGATAATATAGATTTCAACATTAATCATAAAAGAACCTTTGAGTAAATAGTTATCGTACAATTCAATCCTTCCACCATACAATGTCCCAATTAAATATAAGACATGGAATTACTGTCAAGTCTTATTTTATTTAATTATATGTATTTCGACTCTGAAATGCACAACCCCAAATAATGCAAATTAGAAATTCCTTTCTAATTTTATTTTGCCTTGGCCAAGGACTACTGGACTGTCATTTATCGAATCACATAAGACATTTCTCTTCTTTTACTAGAAGTGGTAGATTCTTTATTGATCATACATTATCTCCATGTACAACTTATTATACCCAAGCATACCCTTTGATATACCCTAAGGGTCTTAAGAAATAAGTCAAAGTATAACTCATCATACACAAGATACTATGATGATCTCAAGTCCAAGGATCACTTGTACTACTATCACTACAGGAATTCCTATTGACAGGCAAGTAAAATTCTATTATGTATTCCTTAGCGAGCCACGTTCAGTGAACTTATTCTCTAATAAGCACCTACATACTTGCTTTAGTGTCTCCACACAAATGATCATGAGATCAATCATCCTCATCCAATGAGCAAGCAACGTATGTACCAATCTTTCCGGATTCACTAATCCCCAATTTAGTAATCCAATGATTGGAAACTATTTTAGTTTTAAGCTTTCTAAGAATTTAGATCTCATTAGAATGATCATCATCATTATTCTAAAAGCATTGCTTAAAAACTATGGGTTTATCACATATTATAAAACAGCATCATGTAGATAATTAAAAGCCTTTAATAAATTAATACCTTTTATTAATAAATGAATAAGATTGTTTCAAAGTATATGCTTTATCATCAAATATGATTGGCTTGTATGCATACTACTTTCAATCTCCTACTTGCACTAAAGCCAATCGTCATGGTATCTCATACTCTTCTTCTCTAAGTGACAATTATCCTGCTGTTGGATAAGCTTCAGTAAATGGATATGTAATGTTGTTCTTGAGAGTCCACTATCTCTATAATGATTTCCCATCTTTTCATGATTCTTATAATCAAATGAAAGTACCACAACATATGTTTAGATCCAAGATGAGACTTAGGAACTATTCCTAGTTCTGTAATGAACTTTTATCCAAACAATCAACTTGCAGCTTCATTTATAGCTACTTACTTTGTCTTTATCACTAAACCAGCAACTCTTTGCTATTTGAAACCTTTTCCAATTCACTACACCACTGTTCAAGGTAGCCCTTTACCTTAAAGTAGATTTTCTGTCGTCTTGGTCTGTTTGAAAAACTTGAGTCTGTTAAACCCTCTAGATTTAATTCAAACTCACCATAAATCTGATCATATCCTTAGTGTCGGTTAAGTACTTTAAGATATTTTTCACTGTCTCACAGTTAACTTCTCCAGAATATGACTGATCAACATCACGTCTCGTACCTTTCATTGCATACATGATAATTACACATGCGATCTCTCTTTTCAGGAGTCTATGAGGACTATTAAGGGAGATACACTCCATGTCTCAACAATATGAGACATTTCTTGGAGTTTGCCATGCTAAACGACTTTAGCATCAAATGAATATACATTCCTTGGGTTATGTCGAGCATCCTCTTAAATCTATCTATATAGATTTGTATCCCCAACTAAGATACTCTTCCAAATCATTCATGGAGGAATATTTAGACAACTTTATCTTTACTGATTGTAGCATTGGTATGTTATTCCTCATCCGTAGTATATCAACATTAAATACTAGAAAGTTCACGACGCTCCCACTGACCCTTTTGTACACACTAGAACTTTTACCTCATCGTCTGTAACTCTGGATCATCATCTTCTATGATGCGTACCTCATCATCATCATCCATGATGAATCCATACCTCCCAGGTATCATCAGTAATATTCCAGATTTACGATTCGGTTGTGGTACAATAGGTCTATCTACAAGTTCCTCTTATTTGACTTATAGTGATTTGTGGTTCTTGAACTCTTCAAGATCTATTATCCTCCCACTAGCTCCTTCAATGATAAACACCTTTATCTTAGAAGGTAGCGTGTTTCGCAACAAACACCTTTTGCTAAGTAGGATTATAGAACAGATACCCTAAACTAACTTTAGGATGTCCCACAAATCTGTACTTGTCAAATCTTGTCCAAGCTTATCCTTTGAAACCTTTTTCACATAAGTTGGACAACCCCTTATCTTAACATACTTAAGATTAGGAATCCTCCTTGTCCATAACTTTTATGGAGTCTTGGGGCCAGATTTTGAGGTTACCTTTTCGTAGATATGCAACCATTTCTAGGGCATGACCCCAGAAGGATACTGGAATGTCAGTAAAATCATTATGGATTGCACCATGTCCAACAAGGTACGATTTTTCCTTTCAGATACAACAATCAATTATTGCGTATCAGTTATTGGTATGTTATTCCTCATCCGTAGTATATCAACATTAAATACTAGAAAGTTCACGACGCTCCCACTGACCCTTTTGTACACACTAGAACTTTTACCTCATCGTATGTAACTCTGGATCATCCGTATCAATCAATTATTGCGTATCAATTATTGCGTATCCATTTCTAGGGCATGACCCCAGAAGGATACTGGAATGTCAATAAAATCATTATGGATTGCACCATGTCCAACAAGGTACGATTTTTCCTTTCAGATACAACAATCAATTATTGTGTATCAGTTATTGGTATGTTATTCCTCATCCGTAGTATATCAACATTAAATACTAGAAAGTTCACGACGCTCCCACTGACCCTTTTGTACACACTAGAACTTTTACCTCATCGTATGTAACTCTAGATCATCCGTATCAATCAATTATTGCATATCAATTATTGGTATGTTATTCCTCATCCGTAGTATATCAACATTAAATACTAGAAAGTTCACGACGCTCCCACTGACCCTTTTGTACACACTAGAACTTTTACCTCATCGTATGTAACTCTGGATCATCATCTTCTATGATGCGTACCTCATCATCATCATCCATGATGAATCCATACCTCCCAGGTATCATCAGTAATATTCCAGATTTACGATTCGGTTGTGGTACAATAGGTCTATCTACAAGTTCCTCTTATTTGACTTATAGTGATTTGTGGTTCTTGAACTCTTCAAGATCTATTAACCTCCCACTAGCTCCTTCAATGATAAACACCTTTATCTTAGAAGGTACCGTGTTTCACAACAAACACCTTTTGTTAAGTAGGATTATAGAACAGATACCCTATACTAACTTTAGGATGTCCCACAAATCTGTACTTGTCAAATCTTGTCCAAGCTTATCCTTTGAAACCTTTTTCACATAAGTTGGACAACCCCTTATCTTAACATACTTAAGATTAGGAATCCTCCTTGTCCATAACTTTTATGGAGTCTTGGGGCCAAATTTTGAGGTTACCTTTTCGTAGATATGCAACCATTTCTAGGGCATGACCCCAGAAGGATACTGAAATGTCAGTAAAATCATTATGGATTGCACCATGTCCAATAAGGTACGATTTTTCCTTTCAAATACAACAATCAATTATTGCGTATCAAAGAATCTTAATACTTTGCCAATTTATTTCACTTCTGAATTCTTCGAACCTTTCAAACAATTCATAATTGTATTTCATCAAATACACATATTCAACTCTTTGAATGATCATCTCCTTTTCTTATACTGGTTTGTTAAATTTGCAAAATTATTTTCACGTAAGTCAAGTACACAAAATCCATTAATTAATATTCCAGTTCTATACAAAACATTATTATTATAAATATAATAACAATTGTTCTTAATTATAATACCAAAGATTTCATTGTCCAACAATAAAATAGAAATAATGCTTCTAACAAGAACTGGAATACAATAACAACTTATTGACTTAATAGATTTGCCCGTAGGCCATGCTAAACTATAAGTTTCTATGGCTAATGTAGCAACCTTTGCTTCATTTCTCACACATAGGATTACTTATCTTTATTTAGCTTTCTACTTCTATTTGGTTCCTTCATAAATCTATATTTATGATAACCAAAGTCGGTATCCAATACCCAAGTAGAACCTTGACTTAAAAAAAAATTATTTTAAATCATGAACAAATTTGTATTTATAATTGAAACTTCACTAAGCTTCTTTGGTTAGCCTCTACAAGATGTTTCTCGCAGTTTCTTTCTAGTGTCCAGGCTTATTGCAGTGGAAGCAAACTCATTTACTATCCATATTAGTTTTGTTCTTATTGTCCTTTGTTTACGCCTTTCTGTTTACCTTCTTTGAATAGTTCTTCTTTTCAGAAGATCCTTTGGCCCCTACCAGTAAGACATAGTCTGTCTTGGTTGAAAAGTGACTCTCAACATTTTTCAACATGTTAAGCAAATCAGCGAGGCTGATATCTAGCTTGTTCATATGAAAAATTCACAACAATCGTAAAAAGGAGTCCGGGAGTGAGTGCAAGATCAAATCTTGGCTCAACTATTTATCCATGACAAAACCTGTTGTCCTAATTGATCAATCAAATTGATTATGTTAAGGACTTGTGTCTGTACTGTAGTGTCATCGGTTATTCTAGATCGGAAGAGCTCCTTAGATATCTGATATCTATTAGTCCTACTTTCCTCACCATCAACTACTTGACGTGCAGAAGTATAGTAGGAGCATCTATAGTTTTGTGCTGACGCTGAAGCACGTTACTCATGGAAATGAGCATAATGCATTGAGCTAACTGTGCATCATCTTGCCACTTTCTAAAAGTAGCAATCTCTTCCTCAGAGGCATTGCCTGCAACTATTGCAGGGATAGGCGTATTAAGGATATAAGATAGCTTTTCAGCCGTGATAACTATTCTCAAATTCCTTAACCAATCCGTTTAATTTGGTCCTGTTAAATAGCATCTAATATGCTTCGCAGTGATAGTAATTTAGACATTGTAAAATTCTGTAAATGAATTTGTAATTAATAATATTTTAACATACATTCTTTTATTAATTACCAAAATAAATTAGGTCTTGTTTTAAATTGGTATCTCCCACTATTTTCTTCAAACTATATTACCCTCAATATATAGTTCGGCAATATCTAATTAAAGATATGCTAGTGAGAATAAGGATCCCATTTCAAATGTATATAGCCTTGTGTGTGCACAACAAACTATATATAAATAAATAGGTAGACAACTCTTATCAATTACATCAACTATGTAACTCCTTGTATTTTGCCTCTTAAATTATAATGGTCAAGTGTGTGCACATCCGAACTAAAATGATTTAAGTTAAGTCAGACCCAACGTTTTCATATAAGTGAAGAGAAAACTACAGCCCTTGTGTGTGCACAACAAAGCAGTAATGTTCAATTCCTTATAAATATCATATGCAATAAAAACAACATCTTAAATATTTAATACTCGCCTTGTGTGTGCACAACAAACTCATATTAAATATTCAATACTTTATTGTTTCTATAATGCTTGAAGGCGACGTTCGATATTCTAAATATCTTTGAACGTTACAACTTAATATAAAATATTTGAGGGATTTGTTATTAATTTGTCTCATCTTGTTTAGCGCGCATGCACATATATATAAAAAATACGCGTCATATTAATTAACATGCGAAACATGTTTGCATAATATATAATATATATAGTATAAGCATGCACATATAGAATACTATATTCTACCCGAATTGATTATGGACTTTTATTCTAGTTTGGTTCACTAGAGCCACCAAGTGAACCAAAAGATCAAACCTTAGGGGTGCAAGAATTAATATTTAAATATAACTATTACATTTAAACTCGGGCTCCATTACAAATGGGTCTTCAAGCGCTCCTTGCTCTTTGATCTCCAATTCTTCAAAATTAATTCTAACTATTCATATTACAAAACTATTTTAAAATAAATAGAAACCTTGATTAGCAGTCAAGGAAAAGTACATAGGAGAAAGATAGAATTTACATTAAGGAAAAATTAGAGATGACAAGGTACGCAGACCCCATTTAATAAAACTCATACATTCATGCATCCAACTAAAATAAAATCCAATCACATTGGTCAATAGTCCATAATCAATCCCATTTATTATCATACACATCACCATATGCATCAATAAATAACATTCATCTCATGAATAATAAACATTCAATATATATATTGATATCATTTAATGGGCAAATTTAGTTAGCATAAAATCTAATTTTGAATAAAAATAAACTCCTTTATTTTAATCCAAATATAAATCAAAATAAACCTCTTTTATTTTAATTTATCATATTTTGAATAAAATAAACTATTTTATTTTAATCAAAATCTTTAATCAAAATAAACTCCTTTATTTTAATTAAATATGGAATCCAATTCCATGTTAAAAAAAACTCCTTTATTAAAGGAAACGCGAATTCTCTTTCCTATTCACAAATAAACTCTTTTATTTTTGAAAAATATGAAATCTTATTTCATATCTAAATAAACTCATTTATTTAAGGAAATACGGATTCTATTTTCCATTCACAAATAAACTCCTTTATTTTGAATAATATGAAATCCTATTTCATACTTAAATAAACTCCTTTATTTAAGGAAAGGCTGATTCTTTTTTTTATTCACAAATAAACTCTTTTATTTTGAATAATATGAAATCTTATTTCATATCTAAATAAACTCTTTTATTTAAGGAAACATAGAATACAATTTCAACTCCAATTAGTTATCATTGAATCCAATTCTAACTCTAATTAGTTAGCATGAAATTCTAATTTTAAAATTAAAATAAATTTTTATTTTAAAATTAAAATAACTTTTATTTTAATTATAAAATAATTATATATATATATATATATATATATATATATATATATATATATATATATAAACCGTAACTTATAAAAATAAGTTACATATCACCTTCAACAATCACTTGTAACCATTTTTTTTTAAAAAAAATTAGTCATCAGGTGAATCAAGAGCTTAACAAATCCGTACATGTTCCCTTCAAAAAAAAAAAAAACAAATCAATGATCTATCTATATATATATATAATATATAAAACAAGGGATATGCCCCTCACATGATTACATGTAATTCTGCTATCTTTTTCTATGATTCACGATAATATACTAACCACGCCGGAACAAGCTTCACGAACAATTCACGATTTTATATATATATATATATATATATATATATATATATATATATATATATATATATAAATCTTATACAATAAAATTATACCCAATTAAATTGCTCTAAACACATATCATATATATATATATATATATATATATATATATATATATATATATATATCAAATTAAAATAAATAATAATTCACATAAAGGTTTAGCTCTGATGCCACTGTTAGGTTTGTAATATTCATGAACGCAATCAAATTGCACAAAATAGCGGAAACGTGAAAAAAACAGAGTTTAAAATTTTACAAACCATATACCCGGATCACCCTTTATGTGCAGTTATTAATTAAACGAAAAAGAAAGAACAAGAATCATACCCTTGAAGATCCGAGCTTCCTCAGGTACAAGTTCACCTCCAATCCTTTTCGCGTCCAACTTGAATCCACCGGGTTTGGTTCCTTCCTTTGATCAACGTTAACCACCCAAGTGTTTGGCCTCTAGAGGTGATCCACCAAGGAAGAAGAAAGATCCAAGAAGATGGGTGTTTGGTAAAACCTTAGTTTTTTTTATCTATATAAAAAAGAGCGTACTCTCCAACAATTGGAATAACATATGTTTGATATCTGATATAAGACTCCTCTTATAAAGATATCAAGTAACCCTATTAAAATAAGGTATTATTTATTTAATTAAACTCTTTTAATTAAATGGGCACCCTAATCTTATTAGGGATAATTAATTAAACTCCTTTAACTAATTTTCCCTCCTAATCCTATTAGGAATAAATGAGAGTACATATATTAAATTAATTCCTAAACTCTTTTAGAAATTAAAATAATAATAATAATAATATTAATAAGACTCCTCTTATTAATTTATATTTAATATTTCTAAAATATTAAATAATAAATATTAAGCTATTTAATTTATTCTATCACCATAGATTAAATTAATTATACTTAACATATTATTACGATTATGCCATTAACTTCTTAAATAATTATTCTTCCTTTTATTGTGTGACTCTTTAGGTTCTCCATATTAAACCGGTTGTGAATAAATTAATTACAGCAATTCTAATCTTATTTAAATAAATAAATTAAATTATTAATTTATTTAAATAAATAATATTTATTCTACAATAGGGATAAGTCTCCCTAGCGATCAACAACTTTCCAGATAATATAGATTTCAACATTAATCATAAAAGAACCTTTGAGTAAATAGTTATCGTATAATTCAATCCTTCCACCATACAATGTTCCAATTAAATATAAGACATGGAATTACTGTCAAGTCTTATTTTATTTAATTATATGTATTTCGACTCTTAAGTGCACAACTCCAAATAATGCAAATTAGAAACTCCTTTCTAATTTCATTCTGCCTTGGCCAAGGACTACTGGATTGTCATTTATCGAATCACATAAGACATTTCTCTTCTTTTACTAGAAGTGGTAGATTCTTTATTGATCATACATTATCTCCATGTACAACTTATTATACCCAAGCATACCCTTTGATATACCCTAAAGGTCTTAAGGAATAAGTCAAAGTATAACTCATCATACACAAGATACTATAATGATCTCAAGTCCAAGGATCACTTGTACTACAATCACTACAGGAATTCCTATTGACAGGCAAGTAAAATTCTATTAGGTATTCCTTAGCGAGCCACGTTCAGTGAACTTATTCTCTAATAAGCACCTACATACTTGCTTTAGTGTCTCCACACAAATGATCATGAGATCAATCATCATCATCCAATGAGCAAGCAACATATGTACAAATTAATCCGGATTCACTAATCCCCAATTTAGTAATCCAACGATTGGGAACTATTTTAGTTTTAAGCTTTCTAAGAATTTTGATCTCATTAGAATGATCATCATCATTATTCTAAAAGCATTGCTTAAAAACTATGGGTTTATCACATATTATAAAACAGCATCATGTAGATAATTAAAAGCCTTTAATAAATTAATATATTTTATTAATAAATGAATAAGATTGTTTCAAAGTATATACTTTATCATCAAATATGATTGGCTTGTATGCATACTACTTTTAGTAGCTTCTCGATCTGAATGATTTTAGCACAAGACTTTAACAAAAGGAATTATCTTCCTCAATTTTAATTTAATCAGTTATTTAATTATCTACTAAAAGAATTTAATTTTCCAAACAAAACAAGGAAGAAAAGAGGGAAACAAAAAATCATTTACCTTTTCCAATTTAAATACAATTGTATACAATAAAATTAATTAATATTTAAATAAAAAAAAATATGGGTTATTACAAAACCTCAGTACCAGAAAAGTTTAACAGACAAAATTTTTAGTGAACTTCCCGGCTTCATAACTTCTTCGTTATAAGTCCGATTTGGTCCGTTCAAAAGCCTACAACTCATAAATTACATACTCTACGCGTTCATATGAGAATTTTACTTTTTTCAATCCGTTAACTCAAAATTCACTTCTAAGTTCATTATTGAGCGTTCGTTAAACGCTTTCAAGCGTTCAATACTCATTTTCTTCATTTTAAGTCGGAATCCGACTATTCTCGAGCCCACGACTCCTAAATACCATATCTCATGTGTTGACATTGAAAACCAATATTTTCAAGTCTCACGACAACTTTCGACTACTAATATGAAATTTCTACATTTTCGACGTTTAACGTCTAATTCCGTAAAATTCGCCATAACTTCGTTACTAGTGTTCTATATGCCAAATCAAATGGAACACTCCATTGATTTCATATCTACACCCTAACCAAGCAAGATGTACATATCCTAATAGTGATGATGTTTAATTTGTCCATCAACAACCAATTTAACGCTCAATGGTTTCTACGGTTTAAACTTACGTAAACCAGTACGATTCTCATTTACACATGACTTATAAAGGTTTTACATAATACAAGCCATGCTTATTCCTCCATAAGAGGCATGCTCCACCAATCTATGATTCTTTATAATCAAAGAAATCAAAAGGATGGAAAACTACTATTAATGAAGTATTACCTTATCGATCTTTGTGTTCTTGCTAAAATCTCTAATGAAAAGCTTCAAAGTGAGATGTTTGCTTATGTCTAGCTCTTTCTCTCTCTCAATATAAGTTGGATAATCTCTTGGAAACCACCAAATGACCACATATGCCTTCTATCTATAGGAAACTCAAATGGAGGGCTTTATGGTCATTCTCCCCTACCTCCTTACTATTCACTACTTTATCACCAAGTAAAATACTTGGTGATCAAGTAGTTCACTTTACTTGGCCACCAAGTGGCCGGCCCACATGCCCATGAGTCATCCCCATGGGTTTTACCCATTCGGTGACCCAACGGTTCGATCCATGATTCGGTTTATTGGATCGGGCTTAATTAATCCTAACATTAGACTTTAACTTGGGCTTAAACACATAACTCTTTGGGCTTAATTACTCAATTACTTGGGCTTGGTATAATCCAAACCCAATTGGATTATACTAAGTCCTAAACTCTTAGTCCATTACACCAATCGTATTCTACACGTATAGTTCACGCATTCTCTTCGTATAATATATGATATTCGTATTGTATTTCGTATTAAATCTTCGTATTATACTCGTATACTAAATAGTATCATACTCATATAACGTACGCATAATCATTATCGTAATTCATTATACGAAACTCATTTCCTTCTCGAAAATCATTCTTCTCAACCCTTAGATTTTAAGTCCGCAGGCGAAAACTTCGTTTTTGCCATAAATGAAATATTATTAAATATTTCATCTCGTCTTCATATTCTATCATTACGCGTTTCTCAGAATTTCAAACTTAATTCCCAAGCAAAAACGGATAAATAGAGTTTTTACAGAAATTTCTCAAAAAACTTTTATTTTCGTCTTGGAAATTCAAAACAATTAATTCTAGCACATAGCCAGAATACTAACCACATTCACACATTCTAGGTCATAGAATGACCTTCACATAGCTTACTCACATAAATTATCAATTAAATTTATTTAATTGACATAATCAAATAAAAATTTAATTCTCATAAAAATCTGATTTTCTCGGGTGTTACATTCTCCCCCCTTATAAGGATTTTGTCCCTTGAATCTCGCTTATAATTACATAAACAAATGAGGAAAATTTTCCTTCATTTTACTTTCGAGTTCCCACGTTGCTTCTTCAGCATTGTGGTTTCTCCATATCACCTTCACCAAAGGTATTATTTTATTTCTCAAAACTTGTTCCTTCCTATCAACAATTTGAATTGGAAGTTCTTCATACGATACATCTTTCTCTATCTGAATAGATTCATACTCTATTACGTGTTTATAGTCCGGCTTATAGGGACGCAACACAGACATGTGAAACACATTGTGAATGCGTTCCATTTCTGGAGGTAAAGTTACTTCATAAGTTACCTCTCAAACCCTTCTTAAAATCTCAAAAGGTCCTATAAACCTTGGACTTAACTTCCCTTTCTTCCCAAAACATATCTTCCCTTTCCAAGGCAATACTTTCAAAAAAACATAAGACCCTACATCAAATTCTCTCTTTTCTATATTAGGATCTTCATACTTCTTCTGTCTATCTTGAGCTGCTACCAATCGAGTACGTATTATCTTTACCATGTCCACCGTCTGTTGTACCATCTCAGGTCCCAACATCCAATGTTCACCCACTTCATCCCAATATAGTGGAGTTCGACACTTCCTTCCATACAACACTTCGTAAGGCGGCATGCCTATACTAGCGTGAAAACTCTTGTTGTACGCAAATTCTACCAACGGTAGATGGTCGTCCTAACTCCCTTTGAAATCCATAACGCAAGATCTTAACATATCTTTAAGCGTTTGAATTGTTCGTTCACTTTGTCTATCCGTCTGAGGATGATACGTTGTACTCAATCTCAACTGTGTTCCTATTTGCTCTTGCAAACTCCTCCAAAAATTTGATGTGAATCATGGATCACGATCTGACATAATCAAAACATGTACTCCATATCTTGAAATAATTTTCTTGACATAAAGCTTAGCTAATTGGTCTATGTTATACCTAACTCCTATCGGTAGAAAGTGAGCAGATTTCGTCAGTTGATCCACTATCACCCAAATAGCGTTGTATCATATCCTTGTTGTTGGAAGTCCTACCACAAAGTCCATTGTGATGTGTTCCCATTTCTACTCCAGAATTTCTAATGATTGCAACAACCCGCTCGGTCGTTGGTGTTCAGCCTTAACCTTTTGACAAGTTAAGCACCTAATAACATATTCTGCTATCTCCCTTTTTATGTTTGGCCACCAAAAGTTTTGACGAAGGTCTTGATACATCTTCGTACTACCAGGATGTATCGAGTACCTCGAACTATGGGCCTCACTCATTATCTCCTCCTTTAATTCGAAATTATTTGAAACCCAAATTCTTCCTTCAAAACGAAGTAATCCCTCCATATCGAGGTTATACTTAGTTTTTTCTTCATCTTCTATCCTCTTCTTCATATGTCCGCATTCATTGTTGCTCAATTGCACTTTCTTAACAGGTTCCACTATGGTCGGTTGAGTTTTCATGGAAAATAACATCTCCTCTGCTTCATCTGGTAATTTAACTTCTAGTTCCATCATTGCCATCACTGTTACTAACTCATTCTAAACCGTTAACATTGACAGTTTCTCTCTACCCTTCCTACTTAGTGCATCGGCTACTATATTAGCTTTTCCCAGATGATATAAGATATCACAGTCGTAATCTTTTACTAGTTCCAACCACCTTCTCTGCCTCATGTTCAACTCTTTCTGTGTGAAGATATATTTAAGACTTTTATGGTCCATGTATATCTTACACTATTCACCGTATAGATAATGCCACCAAATTTTTAAGGCCAAAACTACAGCTGCTAATTCCAGATCATGAGTAGGATAGGCCTTCTCATAATCCTTTAATTGACGTGATGCATACACAATGACCTTGCCATGCTGCATGAGCATACAACCTAGTCCTCTATGCGAAGCATCGCTATACACTACAAAATTCCATGTATCATCGGGCAAAGATAATATAGGTGCTTCACTTAACCTCTTCCTTAGTTCTTGAAAACTGTTCTCACATTTTTCCGTCCACACATACTTCACCTACTTCCTTGTCAAATTTGTCGGTGGAGTAGTTATTTTAGAAAAGTCCAGAATGAACCTTCGATAGTATCTCGCTAACCCCAGAAAACTCTGAACCTCAGTTGGCATTTTTGGTTGCTCCCACTCATTTACTGCTTCTACTTTTGTTGGATCCACAGAAATGCCATCTTTATCAATAACATATCCTAAAAACTGCACTCGTTCAAGCCAAAATTCACAAATTCACACTTTATGAATTTCGCATATAATTTTTCCTTCCGTAGTATCTCCAACACTATCCTTAAATGTTCAGCATGATCTTCTGACGCCTTTGAATAGACTAGAATATCATCAATGAACACTACGATGAACTTGTCCAAATACTGCTTGAACACTCTGTTCATTATATCCATAAATGCGGCTGACGTATTAGTCAACCCAAATGACATTACCAGAAACTCGTAATGACCGTAACGAGTTCTGAACGCCTTCTTAGGTACATCATCCTTCCTCACTTTTAACTGATGATACCCCATACACAAATCTATTTTATAAAAATACTTTGCCCCTTTCAACTGATCAAATAGATCATCGATCCTGGGCAACGGGTATTAATTCTTATTCGTTAACTTGTTCAACTCTCGATAGTCGATACAAAGTCGTAACGACCCATCCTTTTTCTTTACAAACAATACCGGTGCTCCCCAAGGAGACACACTCAGTTGAATGTACTTCCTGTCTAATAGTTCTTGTAATTCAACCATTAACTCATTCATCTCAACTGTCGCCATCCTATATGGTGCCCTTAAAACTGGTGTCGTACCCGGTAACAGATCAATCATAAACTCAACCTCCCTATCCAGTGGAATACTCGGTAGTTCCTCCAGAAATACATCCGTGAACTCTTGAACTATAGGTATCTGGTCCAAGGATGCTCCTACTCTTTGGGTATCCACAACATGACACAGATAACCTATGCACCCCTTTCTTAACATCTTTCTAGCTTGTGTCATCGCTAGACAACAAGAGCGTCTCGGTGATTTACTACCAAAGAACACTACCTTGGTTTTCTTAGAAAGCCGAAGGTTCACACTTTTCCTATGGCAATCTATTATAGCCTTATGTTTAATCAACCAATCCATACCAAGAATTACATCGAATTCTTTTAACCTTATCGGTACTAAATCTACCGATAGCTTATTACCTCTAATATTTACGCAACAATCCTTATGAATATGTTCAATGGGGATTATCTCTTCGTTTCCTACCTTAACGTCTAAAGATATTGATAACTTTCCAGGGATTAAACCTAATCGCTTAGCAAATTCACATGCTATAAAAGAACAAGTAGCACCCGAGTTAAATAACACATAAGCATTTATTTCATTGACTGGAAAGATACCTGCTACTACATCCGATGATGCAACCGCATCTTGGACAGTCATATTAAACGTACGTGCTGAGGGTCTACCCACAGATGGTGTTGTTCCAGTAATGGCTAATTTACCACTACCAGAACCCTTATTTCCCTCTAACCCTTTCTTCGGGTAATTTCTTACCATGTGGTCCAACGATCCACAAACAAAACACCCATAATTTTTCTTAGGGTTAGGACAGTTGGGTGATAAATGTCGCTCCTACCCACAGTTGTAACAAACTGATTTCCCCTTTAAACAGACTCCTAAATGAGTCTTTCCGCATGTCTTGCATGCCTCCATCCTACTCTTAGGATCTCCTTATTTTTCCCCAGTATTCCCAGGGTTAAAGCTTTTCCTCTTTGGCATGGTGTCACTACTGCTGGCAACCTCTGTCTTATTTCCTCCCTCTCCCTTATTCTTGTTCTTTCTTTCCTTATGGTACTGAGACAGCGCCTCACCACCACCTTCTGCTATTATCGTTTTTGTCTATAATGGTCCCATAGGAAGCACTCTAGAACACTGAAATCCTACTGTAGAGCCAGGGTTTCAGGCCCTGCTCAAACATATGAGCATTCCTCTCTTCTGTGTCCACCTGATGTGGAGCAAATCTCGCCAATTCATTGAATTTGACTGCGTATTGGGGAACTTTCATATCCCCTTGTTTAAGTTCCAAGAACTTAATCTCCATTCGCCCTTGCATGCTAGTAGGGAAGTAATTCTCGAAGAATACCTTCTTGAACTGTTCCCATGTAACTGCCTCTGTTCTAGCCCCACCCTGGTGAGCCTCCCACCAGTAGTTGGCCTCCCCTTTCATCATGTAAGTCGCAAAAGAAGTCTTTTGTGCCTCACCCACGTTAGTGATAACAAATGCCTTTTCTATCTCTTTCACCCATGTCTGGACCTCTAATGGGTCCGTCGTTCCTCTGAACTCTGGAGGACCCACACTTTTGAATTTGTTAAAGGTAGTTGTTCTAGCTACCCTAGGTGCTACGGGAATTCATCCCCCAACTTGGTTAAATGTTGTCGTTAATAAATTAATGAACTCTTGTATAGGGTTATTTGGACCCTCTGATTTTCATTATGAGACGCATCCTCTTGGTTACATTGTCTCCTTCTTGGCGGTATAATTCTGATTAAATAAATAAAGTTCATTATTATCTATTTAATTACTTAGTTATCCTTCCCAAATAACAATAATTACCACAACAAGCACATTAAATAAAAACTTCATTATATTAATATAATTTCATAGACAAAACTATTTACACTTTGCTTCCATAGCCAAAAAGTTATTACATTACTATCCCGCGATTGACTTCTACAAAAATTGAGATTTACAAAAAGACTACCCTTTAATTATACAAAAGAGGGCTTTACGTCCCTACACATATACAAAAAGATCTAATGATCTACTAACACTGCCTTACGACATTCTCATATTTCTGATTTGCTAAAATCGAAACAATATCTTGACTAATCGTATGTCGAGTCTGCCCTGACTCAAAAGAATAGCAAACAATTTTCAGCTTGAAATCCTCGTAAGCACATTCATGGATGTATGACATCCTAGCAATCTTCTGGTCTTTTTCAACCAGTTTCTTTTAAAGCTCTACGGCCTCTTCCTTATAATCCCTCGCCTTATCCGTCATCAGCACTTTCTCATCGTGCTCTGACTCAAAATCTGCCTCTACAGACTCCTTCGCCTCATATAGGGCGATAATCTCCTCGTTTTGTGTCTGCACCATAGTGCGTAGATGCACATTCCTATCCAGCACTGCCAGATAAAATGATCTCATTGCATCTGGAGGTGTTGACTCCTGAGTAGGTACCACCGTATTAATCAATGTTACCTCCATATCCACCTCCACATCTATCATCATATTCAGATATGATGCTATTTCTATTATTTCCTCAGAGTACTCCTCTTCAGAAATGTACTCTTCTAGATCAGAATCTTCTAGAACTACTATTGGTACCTCCGCCACTGACATAGGTACTATCACCACTTGGTTCACAGACTCTTCACTAACAACGTGAATGTCTCTATACATCGAACTATCGTTTGACATCTATAAAACACATAGCATGTTGATTAGTACATAATACACAATAGTATAAGCACAAATCACATTTAATTTATTTAGGATTAATTTTCATCTTTTAAATCCTTTGGTACTGAGTTTTCTCTATACCTTATTAATTCATTTGACTCGAATTTACTTTCTTCAGACTTTACCTTCCTTACGAGGTTATTAGCCTAAGGTTCTTCCCCCCTTAAGTTTTATAACCTAATGCCTTGATACCATCCTGTGACGCCCCCAAATTCGGGTATCTTCTAACCCGATATATGGTGCTACACAGTACTCATAACTATACAATCATTCCATTGAAAACACAATATAATTAATGTAATTACTATCTTCTTATTACCATCAAAGTGAAATCCCTTCCCAGGTTCATAAACCGATTACATCCTTCATTGTTCGTAAGTATAATACATACAACCATACTAATCTATTACAAGAGGGTTAACTATCCATCTTAGCCTTGCCCTTATTTCTCTTAGCATTCTCAGTATGCTCGGCTTTATCTGTAATCATATAATTCACATAAGAAGTGAGCATAACAAGCTCAATAAGTCTAACAAAGAATAATATCAATACCACATTCGTGAATTATATAAAAAAATTTCATAACTGAACAAATAGTCATGAAGTATTACGAAACATTAATCCTTAATAATTCATAACATCAATTCCCAAAGTATATAATAGTTTTGGAATTCTGTACCGGTCATGAACAGTATCTTTTTGTTGTCATACTTGAAAAGGACATCACAACACTAAGGCTGTACATCCGGCATTACTTACGAGCACTTCTAGGTGACCAGTGTAAAGCCCCCAAATTCAGGTACTTAAAACCCAAACTCGGTGCTTCACGATACCATTTCTATGAGCGGAATAGTACTAATACTAATAATAATAACAATAATATAAATATTAAACTTAATTTACATAATCATCAGAGTCTAGCTTCCAAGTATGTAACCTTTAATACATTCCTTACATAACATGATAGATAATATATATCATTGTCTTAATAATATTAAACTATTACATAAGATAACGTTGCAATCATTCAGCAACCTTTCCTTTTCCCTTGTTCCTAGCAGAGCTCTCTGGTTGTTCACACTTAGCTAAAAATATTTAAATTAAGCAAGGATGAGCATTTGAGTGCCCAGCAAGTAATAACAAGTATATATATATAAGCAAAAAAAATTTAAATGTTTTCTTTATACTACTCTTCTACAACAGATCAATAGTTGTGAAGTAATCTATACCGATAATAATAACATAACAACCTTCTTTCAAATTTTTTGAAACTACGTAATGACTATAAATACGGTTAAGGTGACATACTATGAACATTGTTTTCAATTTTTGAATAGGTTAAACAGAACTTCATCTATAAACCGTCACAACTTACGGGCACGGGGGTGATCAGCCAGTTGTACCCTGCATTGATTAATACTACAGGCAAGAACGAGGGTATCGTTCACTCTGTCCGCCGTAGGCGCATAAATTTTTTTCGGTGTAGGGATGTTCATACTTGTCTGGGTTCCAAATCAAAGGTTTTATCTTGTTCAACAATAATCTATAATTCAACATATATATATATATATATATATATATGTATATATTTATACGGGTAATTGACAAAGGTGTATCAACATGTGATTAAATACAATGATTATCCAAGTGGGGACACTTGTATAACCATTTATAGAAATTAACGAACAGAATATATATTTGAATTACCATATACTAACATGTTGATAAGAAATGAGCGTATATAATATAGGGTTAATAATCTGTACAATAATAAAATAATTTAGAAACATTCTTACTCATGTCCATTGCATAAAAAAAATACAAAGGTAAGATACTTGTTTGATACGCTGCTTACAGTTCGCAACTTAGTTCTATCTTTTGTATAACAACCTATCAGTAATAAGATCATTTTATTGATTAGAATACATACTATAACACATAGCACTGCTTATTGCAGTCAGCATATAACCTAATCACATTGGCACATAGGTTTAACAACCATTGAATCACAAATAATCACATATCTTATCAAATTATCTAAGTCCAAATCAATTTCTGAAACATGTCGGTGTACCGATAGCTTTATCGGGTAATTATCGAGTCTAGGACTCTATCCTGTAGCTCAATAACTGTAATTATCAGTCATATTATTTTTAAATGATTTATAATAATTTTTTTAAAATATTTATTATAATTTATCATGAATTTTCAAACATCGGAATCATTATTAAATAATTTAAATATCAAACAATTCTATTATCATTAATATTTAATTACTATTAGACTATTAATGAAATCATTGCCAAAATATTAAAGTTATTTATAATAACTCAGAATACTTTTTAAAGTATTAATATCACTCTTAAATGATTTTTAAAATAACTAAAAATCATTTTTAAATAATTATCATTAATATTTAAATATTAATGTACTATTTATCAAAATATTAAAAGTCATTAATTATAACTTAAAATATTTTTAAATTCATTTATATCCTTTTTAAATAATTTTTAAATTAATAAAACTATTTTTAAACTATTTATTTAATATAATTATTAAATAAATTTAATATCATTTAACATTAAATTAATATCATTAATATTAGATTATTAATGAAATTATTCTTTAAATATTAAAAGTTATATTTTATAACTTAAAATATTTTTAAACACTTTATTTTCATTTAAAATGATTTTTCTAATATTAAAATTATTTTTAAACTAAATTATTTAATATAATTATTAAATAACTTTAATATCATTAATAATAATTAATTAATAAAATTTACCTTTAAATATTGAAAGTTATCTTTTATAACCTAAAATATTCTTAAATACCTTATATTATTTAAAATAATTTTTAATATAATAAAATCATTTTTAATTAATTTATTTAATTCATTTAGTAAATAACTTATTTATCATTAATATTTAATTTATTAATGAATTTCTTCACAAAATATTAAAAGTCATTAAAAATACTTAAAATATTTTCTTATATCATAATATAATTTTAAATGATTTTTCAAATTAAAAAATCATTTTTAAATAATTTATTTAATATAATAATTAAATAAATTAAATACTTTTAATATTTCAAAAATATTAAATATTTATGAAATATATTAAAAATAATTAAAAACTAATTTTCAGACCTTAAAATAATTTTTTTATAATTTATTTTGTATTTTTAATAATTAATTTTTATTTTTAAATGATTTTTGGAAAATAAAATAAATATAATTATTAAATCTTTCGCTATAGCCTTTAGTAACAGAAAGCATCGCCGTAGGTGTTCTGGAACCCTCAAGAACATTCATAACAGTGCACGACATAGCTATTTTGACCGTGAATTAAGAACAGTGTAATGTGTTTTTGGGCACGTTGCTGGTCAGAGATTGTAGTGCTAGTGTAGGACTACATTATCCTTTAACAAACATGATCAACAACCATTAAACGAATGAGATCTGAGCCTTCAAAAGGACTGTTAGACCTGTTCTTCATTTATGGGTTACCCAGAAATGAAGAACAGTTCAACTGTCCACTTTTGGGCTTCTACAACTTGTAATACATGTAATGTTTGTGTGATATAAAGGGTGCAGTATGTAGCCAACATGTAATACTACATATCTATTACTTAACATCAACAAAATAACAAAACAATAATGAGATAAAGACTGGTCAAACCTTGTCAGAAACCACGCCCATGAACTTTCTAGGTTTACCCAGAAAGTTCATACGTGGACTTCCTGCATGGTTTGAGCATGTCCCAAATCCAGCATGTTCATGATATAAGAGATCTAAGAGCATTAACATGTTGTATAACTACCATACTATAACTTTAATACAACAAAAAACACAAATAATCAACAACATGCAAGATTTGTGCCTTTAAACATCCTGTCAGAACAATCAGGGCATGTTCTTGACTGCCTAGATTTCATTCAGTCATGGTCGGTCAATGACCTTTGACCAACAATAAATCAAATTCGGGACATCAAACGGCCACGATTCCAGTTCCAGAACAAAGTGCTAGTGTCAGACTACACATTTGAAGCTTAAAACAACAAAAACAGGAAACAAACAAGGATCTATGGGCTCTGACATTCGTTGTCAGACATCCCAAAAAAAAAATTTCTAGATTTTGTAGATCTTCAAATCCGAGCCTCTAGATGTTATGGATCAAACATCTAGCAACCCAGATCATCATTATACATTATAACCAATATGTTTTAACAATAAAAACTAACATCTAACACCAGATTATTGGACAGATTTTCAAGTTAGGGTTTATACCTTCTATGAAAAATCTTTGATTCTACGCTACTGATGTTGTTATGAAATTCGTGGGGCTTGATTTTGTGACTTTAAAACTTATAATTTTCGTGGGTTTGGGTTGAGAGAAAAGGTTTGAGTATTTGGTACAAAAATGGCCAACAAATGCCATCTTTTCTCTCTCAATCTATATATAGAAGTCTTGGATGCATGAATGGTTGATCAAAATGGCTTATGGCTGTCAATTATAATCACATGGGGTTGTTGGATTTGGTCACCATCTTCCCCTAATTGTCAAAACCTATACTAGCTTTAATAATACAAGAGGGGCAAAAAGGTCATTTGGTAAATTATTTTAATGGCAAAATTATAACTTGTCAAACCCTCAGGGTTTAGGATTAGGATTAGGATTTAGGGTTTGAACCATTTTAGGTTTTAAAAGCAAAATTCTAGGATTTCCAAAATTAGGATTTAAAAATAAATAACAATTTAGTTTCCAAAAATATAAATTAGAGTTTACTAAATATAATTAGTTTTCTAATACGATTACTTGAACACTTGTGTTTAAAATTTACTAATCATAATTAACCTTGATCATTAAACAATTAGGGTTTATAATTAGTAATTAGGTTTTTAAAATTACTAATTAGGGTTTGCACAAAAATAAAAATAATATTAGTTTCTAATTTTTGTAAATTAGGGTTTCTTAATCGTGTTTAATTTTCTAATTACATTATACATTAACATTAGGATTTTAATGTCCACTAATTAGCATTTAGTTTGCAATTAACAATTTGGGTTACCAATTTATCAAATTAGGGTTACTAATTTACAATTAGGGTTTCTAGCTAATTAGGATTTCTAATTTACAATTTAGAGTTTCCTTATAATTAGGGGTTTTACCTAATTAAGTATGATACCCATAATTATTTACATTAACACGATTACCAAACAACTTACATAATTCTTAAAGCCGAAATTGACTTTTTGAATTAGGGTTAACAAATTAATAAAATAGGGTTTCAAAAATATAAACCATAATTGACCAACCATTATCAATACGTACATACAGTACATATTTATAGCACTAAAATATCAAAATATAATTAATATTATATTATTATTCTCATCCCTTGATAAAAATCCAAAATTAAGGTTTGGATTCCATATATGATTTATTCTTTCTTATTTAACCTTAATAATTAAGGTAAAATAATTAACTTAATAATCTGCATAAAAATTCATATAATAAAATAACTATTATAATTATTCTAAGAAAATCATTTCATATATTATAATAATATATAACTATATTTTCATGGAAAATAATTAATAAAAACCTTTCTACTATAAAATTAATTATTATAAGAATATACTTTATAATAATCAAAAATTCTAAAATAAAATTATTTGTAAATATTCATGTAATAAATATATTTTTATTTATCACATAAATACATATACACAATATCTTGTACAAATCCTCATCCTTAGAAAAAATTATAAGCAAAATTTTTGATTTAATTATATAGAAAATATCGGGTTGTTACAATCAGCCTATAGTACTCTATGTTGATCAACATTCATCCGTTAAATGTATTTGCGTTTAAGGTTTGGCAAACTCGCGTGCCCATCGAATAACCGATGAAAAATACTTTTGTTTGTTCATAGACAAACTTACCTTTGAATCCGTACCAAATATTTGGCATATGATAGCGTTATCATTTCTATATAGAAAGATATGTATACAAATCAATCACATTGTTTCTACCAACTTCTTTTTATTCTATGTCTTAATTGACTTCATTTCATTAATAAAGTCAATTCGACTTATTACCTCTTATCCCGGCTAGTTAACGATCTTATGCTATTAACCAGACTCGATCATCATTGGTGAAGTACCAATGTCAATTACCGTTCATTGTTTATTAATAAACACTTCGTGTTCTTCACTTTCATACTAATAACTTGTGTTTACTTCCTAAGTTCATCACCATATACACTAGTATATGTAACATAGGAATAGTTTTAGTATGCTTATTAAGTGTATGAACTTAACTTATATAGGTCTTGAAACAATTGGAGTTCAAACCTAACTTGTCTAACAAATTCCCTGCCTCGGCGCTGCGGCGTGGCCCTTCTATGCAACACTGGCGCTGCGGTGCCAGTTTACAATAGCAAAGTCCCGGTTCTGGCGCTGCGATGCGAAACCATACTTGTGAATGGCATTGCGGCGCCACTCTTCAGTAGGTCAATACATTGTGCACGGTACTGCGGCTCGGCACAACAAGCCTTGTCTGGCACCGCGGCGACAGACCTCAGTACCATAAATTTTTTACAGACACATTTTTTAGTGAACTTCCCGGCTTCATAACTTCTTTGTTATAAGTCCGATTTGGTCCGTTCAAAAGCCTACAACTCATAAATTACACACTCTACGCGTTCATATAAGAATTTTACATTTTCAAATTTGTTAACTCAAAATTAACTTCTAAGTTCATTATTGAGCGTTCGTTAAACGCTTTCGAGCGTTCAATACTCGTTTTCTTCATTTTAAGTCAGAATCCGACGATTCTTGAGCCCACGACTCCTAAATACCCTACCTCATGTGTTGACATTGAAAGCCAATATTTTAAAGTCTCACGACAACTTTTGACTACTAATCCAGAAAATCTACGTTTTTGACGTTTAACGTCTAATTTCGTAAAATTCGCCATAACTTCGTTACTAGTGTTCTATATGCCAAATAAAATGGAACACTCCATTGATTTCATATCTACACCCTAACCAAGCAAGATGCATATATCCTAATAGTGATGGTGTTTAATTTGTCCATCAATAACCAATTTAACGTTCAATGGTTTCTACGGTTTAAACTTACGTAAACCCTTACGATTTTCATTTACACATGACTTATAAGGGTTTTAAATAATACAAGCCATGCTTATTCCTCCATAAGAGGCATGCTCCACCAATCTATAATTCTTTATAATCAAAGAAATCAAAAGGATGGAAAACTACTATTAATGAAATATTACCTTATCGATCTTTGTGTTCTTGCTAAAATCTCTAATGAAAAGCTTTAAAGTGAGATGTTTGCTTATGTCTAGCTCTTTCTCTCTCTCAATATAAGTTGGATAATCTCTTGGAAACCACCAAATGACCACGTATGCCTTCTATTTATAGGAAACTTAAATGGAGGGCTTTATGGTCATTCTCCCCCACCTCCTTACTATTCACTACTTTATCACCAAGTAAAATACTTGGTGATCAAGTCGTTCACTTTACTTAGCCACCAAGTGGCCGACCCACATGCCCAAGAGTCATCCCCATGGGTTTTACCCATTCAGTGACCCAACGGTTCGATCCACGGTTCGGCTTATTTGATCGGGCTTAATTAATCCTAACATTAAACTTTAACTTGGGCTTAAACAGATTACTCTTTGGGCTTAATTACTCAATTACTTGGGTGTGGTATAATCCAAACCCAATTGGATTATACTAAGTCCTAAACTCTAATTCCGTTACACCAACCGTATTCTCCACGTATAATTCACGTATTCTCTTCGTATAATACTCATACGATATTCGTATTGTATTTCGTATTAAATCTTCGTATTATATTCGTATACTAAATAGTATCATACTCATATAACATACGCATAATCATTATCGTAATTCATTATACGAAGCTCATTTCCTTCTCGAAAATCATTCTTCTCAACTCTTAGATTTTAAGTCTGCAGGCAAAAACTTCGTTTTTGCCATAAATGAAATATTATTAAATATTCCATCTCATCTTCATATTTTGTCATTACGTGTTTCTCAGAATTTCAAACTTAATTCCCGAGCAGAAATAGATAAATAGTTTTTTTACGAAAATTTCTCGAAAAACTTTTACTTTTGTCTTGGAAATTCAAAACAATTAATTCTAGCACATAGCCAGAATACTAACCACATCCGCACATTCTAGGTCATAGAACGACCTTCACATAGCTTACTCACATAAATAATCAATTAAATTCATTTAATTGACATAATCAAATAAAAATTTAATTCTTATAAAAATTCGATTTTCTCGGGCGTTACAGAAGTCCCACCACAAAATCCATCGTGATATGCTCCCACTTCCACTTTGAAATCTCCAATGACTGTAATGAGCCACTTGGTCGTTGATGTTTGGCCTTAACTTTTTGACAAGTCAAGCACCTACTCACATATTCTGCTATTTCTCTTTTCATGTTCGGCCACTAAAAACTTTGTCGAATGTCTTGATACATCTTAGTACTACCAGAATGAATCGAGTACCTTGAACTATGAGCTTCTTGTAACACTTGCTCCTTTAATTCCATCTCATTTGGAATCCAAATTCTTCATTCAAATCTTAATAATCCCACACTATCAAGACTATACTTCAAATCTTTTTCATCGGTTAACCGCTTCTTCATTTGGTCACACTCCTCACTTCGGAGTTACACTTCCTTGACTCTCTATATAATGGTAGATTGAATCTCTGTTGTACACAGTCTATGTCCCGATTCACTCGGTAACTTCTCCTCCAACTCCATCCTAGTCATCTCTGTTATTAACTCATTTTGAGCCATTAACATAGATAACTTTTCTCGACCCTTCCTACTCAAGGCGTCGGCTACTACATTGACTTTTCCGGGGTGATATAGGATTTCACAATCGTAATCCTTTATCAACTCCAGCCATCTCCTTTGTCTCATATTCAACTCCTTCTATGTGTAGATATATTTTAGACTCTTATGGTCCTTGTATATCTCACATCTCTCCCCGTATAAGTAATGCCTCTATATCGTCAAGGCAAATACTATCGCGGCCAGTTCCAGATCATGAGTAGGATACAATTTCTTATAATCCTTCAATTGTCGTGATGCAAACGTAATGACCTTGACATGCTACATGAGCACGCAACCAAGTCCTCTATGCGAAGCATCGCTATAAACTACGAAATTCATTGTATCGTTGGGTAAAGACAATACAGGTGCTTCACTCAACTTTTTCTTCAGTTCTTAAAAACTGTCTTCACACTTCTCTGTCCACACGTACTTCACTGTCTTCCATATCAGGTTAGTCAAAGGAGTAGCTATCTTCGAAAAATCTTGGATAAATCTCCGATAGTAACCCGCTAACCCTAGGAAACTTTGCACCTTGGTCGACGTTTTTGGCTGTTCCCAACTCATCACTGCTTCCACCTTCGCTGGGTCTACTGAAATCCCCTCACGGTCAATAACATGACCCAAAAACTGTACCCTTTCTAGCCAAAATTCACACTTAGTGAATTTCACGTATAACTTCTCCTTCCTTAGTGTCTCCAACACTACTTTTAGGTGTTCAACATGATCTTCTGGCATCTTAGACTAGACTAGAATATCATCGATAAACACAACGATGAACTTGTCCAAGTATTGTTTGAACACTCAGTTCATCATATCCATAAACGAGGCTGGTGCATTAGTTAACCCAAATGACATCACCATAAACTCGTAACGGCCGTAACGAGTCCTGAATACCGTCTTAGGTACATCCTCACTTCTAACCTTCAACTGATGATACCCCGTTCGTAAATCTATCTTAGAAAAATACTTTTCCCCTTTTAACTGATCAAAGAGATTATCGATCCTGGACAATCGGTATTTATTCTTTATCGTTAACTTGTTTAACTCTCGGTAGTCGATACAAAGTCTTAACGATTCGTCCTTCTTTTTCACAAACAGTGCCGGTGCTCCCCACGGCGAAACACTCGATTGAATGTACTTCATATCCAACAGTTCTTGTAACTGTACCATTACTCCTTCATATCCACTGACGCCATACGGTACGGTGCCCTGGAAACTGGTGTCATACCTGGCACAATGTCTATCACGAATTTGGTCTCCCTATCCGGTGGAAGACCCGATAATTCACTTGGAAATACATCCATGAATTCTTTCACTATAGGTATTTGTTCCATCGTTGCCCCACTCTCTGGGTATCAACAACATGACATAAATAGCCTACACATCTCTTCCTCAACAATTTTCTCGTTTGTGTCATAGTAAGACAACACGAACGTCCCGACGATTTATTATCGTAAAACACTATATGAGGCTGACTCAATGTTCTAATGTTTATACAATTCTTTTGCCAATCTATTATTGCACCATGGTTAAACAACCAATCCATCCCAAGAATTACATCGAATTCTCCCAACTTTATTGGTATCAAATCTATCGATAATTTACAACCTCGTATATCTACGCAATAACTCCTATGGATATCTTCAACATGAATTATTTCTTCGTTCGCTACCTTGATATTCAAAGGTACACGCTATCTTTCGGGAAGTAATCCTAAACGTCTAGCAAAATCACATGTTATGAAAGAACAAGTAGCACCCGAGTCAAATAACACGTAAGCATTTATGTCGTTGATCGGGATAATACCTGCAACTACATCCCCAGATTCAACTGCATCTTGGACCACCATGTTCAAGGTGCGGGCCATCGGCCTACGCGTTTGTGCTGGACCACCAATAGCTAACTTATCGCTATTAGCGCCCTTATTCCCATCCGTCCCCTTCTTCTGGCAGTTCTTCGCCATGTGATCGGTTGATCCACACACGAAGCATCCATGGTTTTTCTTTGGACTTGAACAGTTAGGCAAAATATTCCCCTCCTATCCACAGTTATAACATACGGCTTTCCCCTTGAGACAGACTCCTAAATGAGTCTTCCCACAGTTCTTGCACTCCTCTATCCGTCTCTTAGGATCCCCTTGCTTCGCTCCGGTATTCTCAGAGTTAAATCCCTTCCTCTTCTGCCCTTCGTCACTACCACTAGCTCCCTCAACTTGTACTCCTCCATCTAACTTCCCCTTGTTCTTTTTCTCCTTGTGGTATTGGCTTAGAGCCTCGTTACCACCTTCGGTAATAATTGCCTTCTCCATGATGGTCCAAAAAGAATTACTTTGGAACAAATAAATTCGGCTATTGAGCTAGGGTTTCAAGCCTTGCTCAAACCTCCTAGACTTCCTCATTTTAGTGTCCACCTGATGTGGACCAAACCGTGCTAATTTATTGAATTTTACAGCGTATTGGGGAACTGTCATTTCCCCTTGTTTCAACTCCAGAAACCACATCTCCATCCTTCCCTACATACTCGTGGGAAAGTAGTTCACGAAGAAAATCTACTTGAACCGCGCCCACGTTAGGTTCTCTATTCCAGCCCTAGCCTGTTTCGCCTCCCACCAAAAGTTGACCTCTCCCTTCATCATATAAGTGGCAAAAGTAACCTTTTGCCCTTCATCGATATTTGCAATAACAAATGCCTTCTCTATTTCCTTCACCCACGTTTGGGCTTCTATGGGGTCCGTAGTTCCTTTGAACTCCGGCGGAGCTACACTCTTAAAATCCTTAAAAGTAGTAGCTCGTACTACTGCAGGATTTACGGGTATATTAGCCCTGTTCCTATTAAAAGCGGTCGTTAACAAGTTAACGAACTCTTGCATCGGGTTAACCGGACCTCCCTCCGGTTGATTTACATTAGCATCTTAATTTCTTTGTCTCCTTCTTGGTGGCATTTTGCTGTTAAGATAAACAACACATCATTATTACTTTCTTCTTATTAGTGAGTTATTATTCATTACTAAACAATAACTTCAACTCATTGCACAATATGTTCCATAAAAAGGCTTATATTGATTTGCTTGCTTGTAGTATAATACTACATCATTCGTTCATACACAGCCTTAGCTAATTACATTATTATCCCGCAATTGCTTTCCAAAAATTAGGATCTACAAATGACTACCCTTTGATATACAAAAGAGGGTTTTACGTCACTACTAGATACAACATATGTACATATCTAACTCTACTCTATCTACTACTAGGTTACATTTGCCTTATGGCATTCTCAAAATCTGCATTGGCCAGACTGACAATAATATCTAGGATGATAGTATGCCGACTCTGCCCTGCCTCTATCGGATACCCAGCTACCTATAGTGCCCAAGAAAATTGGATTTTTAAATGAATTCACTTTTTATTTGATTATGTGGATTAAATGAAATTAATTAATTATTTATGTGAGTAAGCTATGTGAAGGTCGTTCTATAACTTAGAATGTGCGGATGTGGTTAGGATTATGACTATGTGCTAGAATTAATTATTTTGAATTTCCAAGATAAAAATAAAAGTTTTTCGAGAGATTTCTGTAAAAACACTATTCATCCGTTTCTGCTCGGGAATTTAGTTTGAATTTCTAAGAAACGGGTAAGGATAGAATTCTAAGATGAGATGGAATATCCAATAATATTTCAGTTATGGCAAACAAAGTTTTTGCCTGCGGACTTAAAACCTAAGGGTTAGGAAAAGTGAATTTCGAGAAGGAAATGAAATGTGTATGATGATTAAGGTTATTATACGTGTGATATGCGAGTATAATATGAAAAATATTACAACGTATAAATATGAATATCGTATAAATACTATACGAAGAGAATACATGAGTTATACGTGTAGAATATGATTAGTTCTAAATGTAATTTGAGTTTAAGGACTCTGTAGAATCCAATTGGACTTGGATTATATCAAACCCAATGAATTGTGTAATCAAGCCCAGGTTAGGCCCAAGATGAATTAATCCAAAGGCCCAAACCAAGAAAACAAAATACGGATCGAACAGACGGGTCACCGGGTGGTTAAAACCCATGGGGTAACCCATGGGTGATCCAAAAAGCAAGGTGGGCTGGCCACTTGGCCACCAAGTAAAGTAGTTACTTGGTGGCTACACAATGAATAGTAAGGAGGTGGGCTTGTTGACCTTTTTGCCCTCTATTTGAAATGCCTATATAAGAGAAGCTAGAGTTGGTTCATTAGTTATTTTATAAACTTTGTCCAACATATACTGAGAGAGATAAAGAGCTAGAACAAGTAATCAAGAGCTATCCAAAGAAAATCATAAGACTTTTTAGCAATAACACAAAGAACGAAAAGGTAATATTTCGTAAACATAAGTCTTCGATTCTTTTTTGATTTTTTTTCATAGAGGATCATAGATTGGTGGAGCATGTCTCTTCTGGAGGAATAAAGATGGCTATTAATGATTAAAACATTGATAAGTTATGTTTAAGTAGCAATCGTAAGTGTTCACGTATGTTTTACCTGAAGAAACCATTGCACGTTGACTTGGTTGTGGATGGACAATTGAAAACCATCATTGATGGGATTTGTGCATATTGCTTGGTTAGGATGTACACAATGAATCAATGGATTGGTTCCATTTGATTTGGAGTATAAAACACGAGTAACGAAGTTATGGGGAATTTTACGAACTTAAACGTTAAATGTTGAAATCGTATAATTCAAGATTAGTAGTCAAAACTTGCCGTGTAACTTGGAAACTTTGGTTTTCAGTGGCATAATGTGAGATAAGGTATTCAAGAGTCGTGGACTCAAGAATCGTTGAATTCTGACTTAGAACGAAGAAAACGAGCTATGAACGCTCACAAACGATAAACGAACGCTTAATAATGAAATAAGCGGTGAAGTCTGTGTTAAAAGATTCAAAAATGAAATCATAATGCACATGATTTAGGAGCTAATGGCTTTTGAATGAGCCAATACAGATGTAAAATGAATTAAGAAAGGTCACGTATGTAAAACGAATGCGTAAAATTTGGTAAGAAAAGAACACTTAAGGAACTAACAACCTGGACCCCCACCGGGGTGGGCTATGTAAAGGCCAGAACCCCCGCCAGGAAGGGGGGTATTTCGTATGTTAACAGGGGCCATGCCCACCGGGGCGAGCATATTTGAAGAACAAACCGCCGCCGGGGCGGGGGGTACTGAATCAATATTGACCAAGTTGCTTTTAAACCAAAGTTATTATAAACCAATAGTGAAGCATGTATGTACTTAATATACATAGTAAGATCAATCTTAAATCACTTATGTAGTGATGACTTTAGGAACTTGAGCATGGTGTAATAGTAAGTAAATTAAGAACGCGAAGTGTAAGTAAGTAAATCGTGAACGATATTCACTAAGTGTACTTAACAAAAGATGATCGAGTCTCGGTTAGTAACGTAAGAATGTAACGAGCCGTAAGGAAGCTTAGTAAGTCGATTTGACATTTATTAATGAAATAAATTCACTTAAGACATAGAAGAGAAAGAAGTTGGTTAAAACAATGAAGTTAGATTGTTTAGTAACTAATCTCAGTGTGCTATGCGAATATATCATGTAGATACTATAACGAGCAAGAATTATTTAATATTATATTAGAAGACGCTTGAAGGCTAGTTTTCTTAACGCTTGTCTAACCTCTATGTTAGTCAAGTTTTCTGTGATTCATGTTCTGAGATGCATGAATTGGTTTACAAAAGGGTCGATGCCAGTTTTAACTTGGATATACTATTCTTAAGAGTTAGATTGATTTGTTTACAAGTCTTTCGATATAGAACTATTAACGCTATCCTATGCCAAATATTTGGTACGGATTCAAAGGTAAGTTTGTATATGAACAAACAAATGTATTTTCATCGATTATTCGATGGGCACGCGAGATTGCAAAAACTTAAACGTAAATACGTTTAACGGATTATTGTTGATCAACATAGAGTACTATAGGCTGATCACCTAGAAGTGCTCATAAGAAATATCAGATGTACGACCTTAGTGTCGGGATGTCCTTTTCATGTATGAAAATAAAAAGAATATGTTCATGGTCTTTCGACCGATTCAGAATTCCTAATCTATTATATATACTTTGGAATCGTTGTTATGAAATGAGAAGTGCTAGTCAATGTTTCATAGTACTTTAAAGCTATTTGTTCAGTTATGGAAGATAATCATATAATTCTCGATATGGTATTTATATTATCCTTTGTTAGACTTGCTGAGCTAGTTATGCTTACTTCTTGCTTAAATTATATGCTTGCAGCTAAGGTCAGACGAACTGAGGGTTCTAAGAAAGATAAAGGCAAGGCTAAGATGGATAGTTAATTATCATGTAATAGACTAGTATGTTGGTATGTAATATACTTATGAATAACGAAGAATGTATTCAGTTTCTAAACCTGGGAAAGGATTTATTACTATTGTAATAAGAATATAGTAAATACAATCATTTTGCTATTATTTTAGTGGAATGACTGTATAAATTGTAGTACCGTGTAGCACCATCTGTCGGGTTAGAAGTTACCCGGATTTGAAGGTGTCATAGGTTGGTATCAAAGTATTAGGTTATAAAACTTAAGAGGAGAAGAACCATAGGCTAATAACCTCGTTAAGGAATGAAAAGTATAAAGGAAGTAAACTCGAGTTGAATGAGTTAATAAGGTATTGAGGAAACTTAATACCGAATATTTTAAAAATAGAAATTAACCCTAAATAAATTAAATGTGATTTGTGCTTATATTATTGTGTATTATGTACTAATCAACATGTTATGTGTTATTGTAGATGTCGATCGATAGGTTGAGGTATAGAGATATACACGTCATGGGCGAAGAGTCTGTGAACAGAATAGAGCCTGTACTTATGCCTGTAGCGGGAGTACAATTAGTGATTCTAGAAGAATCAGAGCCAGAGGAATATTTTTCTGAGGAGTACTATTCCGAGGGAACTATGGGATGGGCATCATACTTTGATATGATGATAGATGTGGAGGATGATATGGAGGTAACATTGGTTAACACGGTGATGCCTGCACTAGAGCCAACACCTATAGATACAATGAGGGCATTGTATCTCTCGGTGCTTAGCCGTAACGTGCAACTGCACAATATTGTATAGAACCAGAAAGAGGAGATTAGTGATTTGCATGAGGCCAAGGAGTCTGCAGAATCAGACTTTAAGTCAGAGCATGATGAGAAGGTGCTCATGACAGATAAGGCTAGGGATTATAAAAACGAGGTCGTAGAGCTTCGTAAGGAACTGGTAATGAAGGACCAGAAAATAGCACTAATATCATATATCCATGATAGTGCTCATAATGATTTTAAGTTGAAAATTTCTTGTTATTCCATTGAGTCGGGACAGACTCGACATACTATTAGTTGAGATATTGTCTCGATCTTAGCAAATCAAAAGCATGAGAATGTTGTGAGGCAGTGTTAGTAGATCAGTAGATCTTTTTGTATATGTGTAGTGACGTAAAACCCTCTTTTGTATAGTTAAAGGGTAGTTTTTTGTAAATCTCATTTTTTGTAGAAGTGAATTCCGGGATAGTAATGTAATAGCTTTTAGCTATTGAAAGCAAATTGTTAATAGTTTCAACTATGAAGAAGCATATTAATATAATGGAGTTTCGATTAAATGTGCTTTGTTGTGGTATGAGTTATTATTGTGGAATGATAACTAAGTAAGTAAATAGATAATAATGAAACTTTATTTATTTAATTAGAATAATGCCGCCAAGAAGAAGACAATGTAATCAGGAAGTTAAATCACATAACGATAATCAAGTGAGTTAGAATAACCTTATGCAAGAGTTTGTTAATTTATTAACGGCTGCATTTAACCAAACCGGGGGTAGAGAACCCGCGGGACCTAGGGTAGCCAAAACGACTACCTTTAAGGAATTCAAAAGCGTAGGTCCGCCTGAGTTCAAGGGAACGACGAACCCAATAGAGGCCCAGAGATGGGTAAAAGAAATTAAAAAGGTGTTTGTTATTACAAACATAGATGAGGTACAAAAGACATCTTTTGCGACTTACATGATAAAAGGGGAAGCCAACTTCTGGTGGGAGGCTCACCAGGGTGGGGCTAGAACTGATACGGTTACATGGGAGCAGTTCAATAAGGTATTCTTCGAGAAATACTTTCCTACTAGCATTTAGGGGAGGATGGAGATTAAGTTCTTAGAACTTAAGCAATGGGACATGACGGTTCCCCAATACGTGGCCAAATTCAATGAATTGGCAAGGTTTGCTCCACACCAAGTGGACACTAAAGAGAGGAAAGCTCGTAGGTTTAAGCAGGGCCTGAAACCCTGGCTCTATAGTAAGATTTCTATTTTCCAGAGTACCTCAGATGGGACCATTCTGGAAAATGCAATCATTGCAGAAGGTGGTAGTGAGGCGTTGACCCAATACCACAAAGAGAGAAAGAATAAGAGTAAGGGAGAGGGAGGAAAAGGCAGAGAGAGCTAGTGGCAGTGGAAGTCTTTCCAAAAGAAAGAATTTTAACTCCATAAATACTGGAGTGAAATAAGGGGATCCTAAACGTAGGACGGAGGCATGCAAAATTTGTGGAAAGACTCATCTAGGAGTATGTCTGACGAGAAAATTAGTTTATTATAACTGTGGGCAGGAGGGGCATATATCACCCAACTGTCCTATTTCTAAGAAAACCATGGCTATTTTGTTTGTGGGTTGATGGACCACATGGCAAGAAATTGCCTAAAAAAGGGGTCATAGGGTAGTAAGGGTTCTGGTAGTGGTAAGTTAGCCATTACTGGACCAACACCGTTGTCGGGTAGACTGTGACGCCCCCAAATTTGGGTACTTAAATTCCGAACTCGGTGCTTCACGATACCATTTCTATAAGCTGAATAATACTAATAATAATAACAATAATATAAAATTCAAACTTAATTTACATATGCATCAAAGTTTACTCCCAGGTACGAGACCTTTAAACATTCATTAAATCATAGATAATAAATAGCTTTGTCTTAATAAACTATAACTATTACACAACATATTAGAAATCTCATTCGAACAGCTTTCCTTTCCCCTTGTTCTTGCCTAAGCCTTCTGGTTGATCATACTTAACTGAAAATATTTAATTTAAGCAAGAATGAGCATTTTAGTGTCTAGCAAGTAATAACAATTATAAAACTTAGCTGAAAGGGTTAAATGTTTTCTTTGTACTACCCTTCTACAACAAGTTAATAGTTGTGAAGTAATATGAACCGATAATAATAACATAACAACTCTCTATTAAATTTTTGAAACTACGTAATGACTATAATTAGGGTTAAGGTGACATACTATGAACATTATTTTCTATTTTCGAAAAGGTTAAACAGAAATTCATCTGCCAACCGTCATAACTTACGGGCGAGGGAGTGATCAGCCCGTTATGCCCTGTATTGGTCAATACTACATGCAGGAACGATGTTACTGTTCACTCTGTCCACCTTGGGTGCATAAAAAGTTTTCTCGGTAAGGGATGTTCATACTTGTCTGAGTTTCAAACCAAAACAATTCAGTTGGATAATAATAAGGTTTTATCTGTTCAATAATAATCTATAATTCACACACACACACACACACACACACACACACACACACACACACACACACACACACACACACACACACATATATATATATATATATATATATATATATATATATACGGGTAATTGACAAAGGTGTATCAATATGTGATTAAATACAATAATTATTCAAGTGGGGACACTTGTATAACTATTTATAAAAATTAACGAACAGATATATATATATATATATATATATATATATATATATATATATATATATATATATATATATATATATCTAAATTACCATATACTAACATGTTGATAATTAATGAGCGTATATAATATAGAGTTAATAATCTGTACAATAATAATATAATTCTAAAACATTCTTACTCATGCCCATTGCATAAAGGAAATGAATGGTAGGATACTTGCCTAAACTGCTGCTTACAATAACACAACTTAGATTAATATTTTATACAGCGACCTATCAATAATAAGATCATTCTACTGATTAGAATAACATATCGTAACACATAATACTGTTTATTGCAGTCAGTACATAACCTAATCACATTGTCACATATGTTTAACAACCATTGAATCACAAATAAACACTTATCGAGTCCAATTATATAAGTCTAGATCAATTTCTAAAGTATTTCGGTGTACCGACGGCGTTATTGGGTACTTATCGAGTCTAAACTCTATCCTAAAGTTCAATAACTGAAAATATCAGTCATATTATTTTTAAATGACTTATAATAATATTTAAACATTTATTATAATTTATCATAAATTTTCAAACATCGGAATCATTATTAAATGATTTAAATATTCATTAATTCTATTATCATAAATATTTAATTAACATTAAACTATTAATGAAACCATTGTCAAAATATTAAAGTTATTTATAATAACTCAAAATATTTTTAAAGTATTAATATTACCCTTAAACGATTTCTTAAAACATTTAAAATCATTTTTAAATAATTTACATTAATATTTAAGTATTAAAGTACTATTTATCCAAATATTAAAAGTCATTAATTATAATTTAAAATATTTTTAATTCATTTATATCCTTTTTAAATAATTTTTAAATAATTTAAACCATTTTAAAACTATTTATTTAATATAATTATTAAATAAATTTAATATCATTAATGTTAAATTAATAAAATTAATATTAAATTATTAATAAAATTATCCTTTAAATATTAAAAGTTATATTTTATAACTTAAAATACCTTTAAACATTTTATTTTCATTTAAAATAATTTTTATAATAATAAAATTATTTTTAAACTAAATTATTTAATATATTTGTTAAATAACTAATTATCATTAATATTAATTTATTAATGAAATTTATCACAAAATATTAAAAGTCATTAAAATAACTTCAAATATTTTTCTTATACCATAATATATTTTTGAATGATTTTTGATGTATTAACATCATTTTTAAATAATTTATTTAATATTATACTTAAATAAATTAAATACCTTTAATATTTTAAAAATATTAAATATATATGAAATATATTTAAAATAATTAAAAGCTAATTTTCTGACTTTAATATAATTTTTAATAAGTTATTATGTATTTTCGATAATTAAAACGAATTTTTTTTCTATATTTAATTAAAATAATTAATTTATAAATTAAACTGTCGCTAAAAGTACATTAGGCGACAAAACTGTCTCTAATGGTGTTCTTCGCTCAAACCCAGATTTTCATGTCAGATTTCGAGTGGGGCACTTTGACTAAGATTTCATATCAGATCGTGGTGTTTCTGGACTAAATAATGATCATAGTTTGTAGAACTAATGTAATACTATAAGATACCCTAACAATTAAGGTCATATCATGCATCAAATGAAAGATCTAAGCTAACCAAAACACTGTCAGAGCTGTTCTTCATTTCTGGGTTTGCCCAGAAATGAAGAACAGTTCGACTGTTCACCTTTGAGCTCCCACTACATGATGATCGTGCAACATTTTTGTGATCTAAAAGTTCCAGGTTGTAGACCACATGTAACTAAATAGATCTATTATAAAACATCACTAAAACAACAACACAACAAGAAGATATAATCTGGTCAAACTATGCTAGAGAAACTGTTCTTCATGAATCTGGGTTTTTCCCAGAAACTCATAAAGCTGGTGGTCAACCCTAGTTTGACCACCCATATCTTTGATCATGTAACAGATCTGGTTGTTCTATAGGTTTTAAGATGTAGTATTCGTATCAAACTACAAGTCTATAACAACAACATGGCCTAAAGAATTACGAGGAGTAAGATCAGAGGCCATCAAAATGCCTGTCAGACTTTCTGGGCAAATTCTGGGCTTCAGGAACAGCCGGTCAATGCCGGTCAACCCACTTTGACCTTAAATAACTTTTAATCTATAACAGATATGACCATGATTCAAGTTGCAAATTAAATATCTCCTAACAGACTACAAGTATAAACTTTCAAAACACATAACCGATTGAGATCTATGGGAACTGACATTCACTGTCAGACCCTTATTTTTATAATTTCCAAATTTTTAAAAAACTTAATTTTGAGCACTTTGATGTTATGGATCTAACAAATACCAACCCAGATCAACTATATTGACTACAAATAACATGTTTTAACAATAAATCATAACATCTAACACAAGATCAAAAGTCAAATTTCTAAATTAGGTTTTACCTCTTTATGATCAAATTCTGATTTCACTACTACAAAACAGTAAATAGACAACGCGAAAAAAACGTTGTGGTTTCAGTCAGAAAAACGTCGTGGTTAAGGGTGTTGTCTATTTGACACCCTTACACAACGTTTTTAAAATGTTGTAGTTAAGCACAATACACAACGTTTTTTATCCACAAAACATTGTAGATTTGTTTTTAAAAAATTAGCAGATGCTTAAAAACGTTGTAGAAGGTATGATTCCACAACGTTTTTTAGATAAAAATGTTGTTGTTTAGTATATCAGACAATATTTTTTAAATGTTGTAGATAAAGAAAAAAAAAGAAAAAAAAGGATGTGGTTCACCTATATTACCAATGCACCTGCAATATGCTAATGCCATGATATATAGCCAAAATGTATCAACAATTCAAAATACATCCCAATAATACATCCCTATTCACAATTTATTTTCCATAAGAACCACTTGTTTAAAAATGTAGACTAACAAACAAATCACTACTACAAAACAGTAAATAGCTACTACCTAAGCATTACAATATGTCATTATCAAGAACAGAAAGACAGCAATGCCAACTGCTGAACAGTCAATAGTTCCATTTCCATTCAACTGGGTTTTGAGCTTGGTTCATGTAGGTCTGCACAAGCTTGAGATTGCACATGATGCTATTTTAGCTTTATTATTGATCTAATCCACCATCAACACCTTTGAATGAAACACAGAACAAAATGGATACACAAAGGGACAAAATGGACACTCTAGTGATTCATCCACCTTCTCTAATGCTTTACATGTAGAACAGAGTGTGTGTCCATTGTAACACAATAGTCAGTAGTGGAAACTATGAGAATAGAGACTTACATTAGATTTGTTTTGGCTCATCATAGCTGCCATTTCATTCAGAAAATCACCCATTCCCCGCACATACAAATACATGAATTAATACAAAGCTAGACAAGATTCTCCAAAATTTAAGAAGTATGATAAAATCTTCATTTCATTTTTAATAAGCAATCAAGTCTAGAGTGACACTGTCAACCTCTAAAAGTTACAACCTATTCTCTTATTTAATTGCATAGTTTTTTTGCACATTATTAGACAAATGCATAATGATAAAGAAGCAATATAGTACACAAATGCAGAATGATAAAGAAGCAATATATTATAGTGAAGTGAACAATTACAAGGGCTTATAGGAAAACTTACACACCAAAACAAGCCTTGTCTACAGAAGTGTTCTGCCTGCAAACAATGTTTGTTGTCCCAATGTCACCTTTAGTGGAGAACTTCACACCTTCCTTTGTCACAGATATCACAACTAAAACAACCCATTTAACCCACTTTAAGCATTCTGAACTTCTATGTTGCAAAAAATATATAATACTGAAATCAAGGAAAACAATGAAGAAAAGAACAGTAATGATGTGCATGATGATGACACACAATACCAGTATCACTAATGGTGCTGAGATCTTTGTAGATTCTTGCAAACTCAACCGATGTCATTTGCATAATAGCTTCGTATTCTGATTCGGGAATTCCCAGATGCTCATTATCAATATCCATGAGCTTCATCTCAAAATCGGCAATCTTATCTTGAGCTTCATTTCATGAATTTGATTCAACAATCAACAAACAAAAATTGGGAGTCAGATACAGAATCGAAAAGAATATAACAGTAGTAAATTAGCATTAGTAATGTAATGCTAATAAAAATTGGAATTAACAAAAAAATAAAAATAAATAAGTATGCCAATCCATATGTTGAATTTCATTAAGTTGCACCATGATGCTTTTATGCCTGAACTCGAGTATGAAAAAGAGAATGCAACGTGCCATAGTTGTGATATCACATCTATCCATAGTTGTGATATCTGTGACAATTAAAGGAAGGTGTGAAGACTGAAATTCTTATGTTGGTTTAATCAATTTCTTCATTGAAATTAAAAAATATATTCTCATTTACATATTAACGGCAAGATCAACAGATGGAAACTTAGTTTGGATGAACAAGATAAAAAATCAAGTGTTATTCAATTTTCCATATTCCATTTGAAGAACAAGAGCTAGTTATCCTTACCTTACAACCTTCTATTTTATTTTCTTATGTTGCCTTTCAACTGCTTTCACTATATCAACCTTAACAATGTGGTGATCAGAAGTGCCTTTGGATGAAATCACAGAGTATGTTTCAGGAACAAACTTATAATGCAGGTCTGCTGATGCCAAAATATAATCCACTCGCGTTCCATACTTGCACGTACCCTGCACATCTGTTTAAACCAAAAAAGAAAAGAAAAAGAACAACACAAGTATTATTCTTAAATTTGGGAAACAAATTAAATGGAATCATATAATTGTTTTTTCATACTTTGGCCTTTGGCAATCATGACAATTGGCTCACAATCTCCTGCAAAATCTTTCGCGTCTACATACTCTTTTCCCTTCAAAAAATTTGTAACTTCAACTTTCGGTGTAGGTTTTCCTATAGCCTGATAATACTGTAGTGATATGAAAGTAATTGGAATAGGTGTTTGATACAAAAGTGAGGAAATTACAGAAACAATTACCCTGACAATGTATGTCCATCTTTTTGGTGAGTAATCTGATATATTGAGAGAATTAAGCAATATATTATATCTGGCAATGCTCAAAATTTACTACAGTACAAAATTGCTTGAAATACTTTTCGAGGACGTTGTAGTTTGAACGATTTGAACGAGCCACATAAAGATAATAAACATCCCTTTATCAAAATATAAAATAGTCTACATATGTATGTTTACATATTAATTTTTTAAATGAATGCCATACAAGGTTTATAGACATCTTGAAACAGACTAGGCAAAACCAAAAGCCAGTCCAAACTGTATAATAGTACCATTATATTGCGCAGTAAGTATCAAAGTTATAGGTTTGAAAATCTATTACAAATAAAAAATAAATAACACAGAAAATATAATTGGGATCACTAAAAAGGAAAAAGGATAAAGATAAGATGATAAGAGGTACCTGGGTGGAGACAAGAAGTTGATAATTAACAGGAAACTTCTTGAGGCGCAAGTATGTCTTGCATATTAACTCGTGATCATAATAGACGAACCAATCCTCCTAATGCAAGAGACGCTAAATCACATCTCATAAACAAAAAAAATAGGACTCGCGTACCCTAGTTTGCAAAAGTTGCAATATTGAAGGAGATCAAAACTCAAATTAGAACAATGAGAGAAAACACAAGCTAATTACCATACCTTCTAGAGGCTGAGCTAGTTTCCAATTTTCTCCGTTGCATTACACGAATTAGATTCCCCGAACCCTGAAACATGGTTCTCGGGTCAGACTTTACTTAGGAAAAATTGGATAGTCCGGAATACCAGATTTCGGAGAGAAATCGAAGCGTTCTTCAAGGGTGAAGACATGGGGAATATATATGAAGAGCTAGATAAGTAAATCAGAACTCAGTGAGGACATAATTTATTAACGAGGAGAAACTCAATCAATCACCAACAAGAGAGAGAACCTGTAACCGGTGTTATTGAACTGTAGAAAATCAATTATAGGGTTTGGAAGCTTGAATGTGAGCTTTGTGTCCTCCCTAAATGCCAGCCAAATGAGACTGCAACGAAACCCTAACCCTCGCTCTCCTTTTTTCAAACACTGTTTTAATTTCAAGTTTTTAACCTCCGTGTTTTTTGACATAGACAACGTTTTAAAAAAAATGTTATCTAGTTAAAATCAAAAAAATGTCCTTTTAAATAGATAACGTTTTTACAAATATATCTACAATGTTTTTTTTAAAACGTTGTGAAAAAAATACCACAACGTTTTTATAAAAAACGTTGTGGTTTAAGTGTTGTCTATTTGGTATTTTGTAGTAGTGTTTCTATGCTTCTGATTTAATGTTGCTGTTCGTGGGGCTTGATTGGGGACTGATCTAGCAAGAAAATTTCGGAGGTTTGGTCTTGAGAGAATATGGCTATGTATTTGTGAACAATTTTGGCCAAAAATGAGCACTTTCTCTCTTAAATCTAGCAAATCATGTATGCAATGTATGAGATGGCTGATCATGTGATGTGTTATAGATTGTAGGCTCATAGCTAGGTAGTGTAGGGTGGCTTGCAAGATTTTGCTAAGATCTCCCAACAATAATGCAATAATGGGACAAAAAGGGTACTTTAGTAATTTGTTTATTAATTTTAAGGGCATTCTTGTCCAATGAACTTGAATCTAGGGTTTAATCACTAGATTTTAAATCTTGAGGTTTCCCAAAAAAAATTTAGGGTCTGAAAAATTAAAATTGAAGTGTAATAAAATTTTAATTAAACACACTAATTTAAAATTAGGGTTTTTAATAGAAAATTAGGGTTCATTAATATCATTAAGGTTCCCAAATTAACAAGTAGGGTTTCCTAATTATCATTATAATTTACTAAAATAATAATTAGGGTTTCTAGTTTTAGCAATTTAGGGGTTTTCAATAATAATTAGGGTTCCTCCTAATTACAGAAATTCTATAATACGCAATAAAATTCATATAACACAATTACTACACAGTCTCGAATTCATAATTGAGTTTAACAATTAGGGTTTAATAACATGATATAAGGGTCATGATATAATTTACCATAATTGACCAACCATTATCAGTCTACACATTTACCATACATATTTATAGCACTGAAAAATCAAAATATAATTAATATTATATTATTATTCTCGTCTCTTGATAAAAATCTAAATTTAGGGTTTGGATTTCATATCTGATTTATTTTTCATATGCAACATCAATAATTATGCTAAAATAATTAACTTAAATATTTTGAACAAATTCATATAATAAAATATTTATTATTATAATTCTAATAATCATTTCATGTATTATTTAAATAATATAAAAATCATATTTTCATAGAAAAGAAATAATAAAGACATTTCTACCATAAAAATTAATTATTATAATAATATACTTTATAATGATCAATAATTCTAACATTAAATTATTTGAAATTATTCATGAAATAAATAAATTTAGTATATATATATATATATATATATATATATATATATATATATATATATATATATATATACGGGTTATTGACAAATGTGTATAAACATGTGATTAAATACAATAATTATTCAAGTGGGGATACTTGTATAACCATTTATAGAAATTAACGAACATATATATATATATATATATATATATATATATATATATATATATATATATATATATATATATATATATATATATATCTGAATTATCATATACTAACATGTTGATAATTAATTAGCGTATATAATATAGAGTTAATAATCTGTACAATAATAATATAATTCTGAAATATTTTTACTCATGCCCATTGCATAAAGGAAATGCAAGGTAGGATACTTGCCTGAGCTGCTGCTTACAATAACGTAACTTAGATTAATCTTTCATACAACGACCTATCAGTAATAAGATCTTTCTACTGATTAGAATAACATATCGTAACATATAATACTGTTTATTGCAGTCAGTACATAACCTAATTACATTGTCACATATGTTTAACAACCATTGAATCAAAAATAAACACTTATCGAGTCCAATTATATAAGTCTAGATCAATTTCTGAAGTATTTCGGTGTACCGACGGTGTTATTGGGTACTTATCGAGTCTAAACTCTATCCTGAAGTTCAATAACTAAAAATATCAGTCATATTATTTTTAAATGACTTATAATAATTTTTAAACATTTATTATAATTTATCATGAATTTTTAAACATCGAAATCATTATTAAATGATTTAAATATTCATTAATTCTATTATCATAAGTATTTAATTAATATTAAACTATTAATGAAACCATTGCCAAAATATTAAAGTTATTTATTATAACTCAAAATATTTTTAAAGTATTAATATTACCCTTAAATAATTTTTTAAAACATTTAAAATTATTTTTAAATAATTTACATTAATATTTAAGTATTAATGTACTATTTATCCAAATATTAAAAGTCATTAATTATAACTTAAAATATTTTTAATTCATTTATATCATTTTTAAATGATTTTTAAATAATTAAAACCATTTTAAAACTATTTATTTAATATAATTATTAAATAAATTTAATATCATTAATGTTAAATTAATATCATTAATATTAAATTATTAATGAAATTATCCTTTAAATATTAAAAGTTATATTTTATAACTTAAAATACCTTTAAACATTTTATTTTCATTTAAAATGATTTTTATAATAATAAAATCATTTTTAAACTAAATTATTTAATATATTTGTTAAATAACTAATTATCATTAACATTAAATTATTAATGAAATTTATCACAAAAAAATAAAAGTCATTAAAATAACTTCAAATATTTTTCTTATACCATAATATATTTTTAAATAATTTTTCATGTATTAACATCATTTTTAAATAATTTATTTAATATTATACTTAAATAAATTAAATACCTTTTATATTTTAAAAATATTAAATATATATGAAATATATTTAAAATAATTAAAAACTAATTTTTTGACTTTAATATAATTTTTAATAATTTATTATGTTTTTTCCATAATTATCACTAATTTTTTTTATATTTTTAATTAAAATAATTAATTTAGAAATTAAACTATCGCTAAAGGTACATTAGGCGACAAAACTATCGCTAATGTTGTTCTTCGCTCAAACCTAGATTTTCATGTCAGATTTCGAGTGGGGTACTTTGACTAAGATTTCATATCAGATCGTGGTGTTTCTGGACTAAGTAATGATCATAGTTTGTAGAACTAATGTAATACTACAAGATACACTAACAATTAAGGTCATATCATGCATCAAATGAAAGATCTAAGCTAACCAAAACACTGTCAGAGCTGTTCTTCATTTCTGGGTTTGCCCAGAAATGAAGAACAGTTCGACTGTTCACCTTTGAGCTCCCACTACATGATGATCGTGCAACATTTTTGTGATCTAAAAGTTCCAGGTTGTAGACCACATGTAACTAAATAGATCTATTACAAAACATCACTAAAATAACAACACAACAAGAAGATATAATCTGGTCAAACTATGCCAGAGAAACTGTTCCTCGTGAATCTGAGTTTTTCCCAGAAACTCATAAGGCTGGTGGTCAACCCTAGTTTGACCACCCATATCTTTGATCATGTAACAGATCTGGTTGTTCTATGGGTTTTAAGATGTAGTATTCGTGTCAAACTATAAGTCTATAACAACAACATGGCCTAAAGATTTACGAGGAGCAAGATCAAAGGCCATCAAAATGCATGTCAGACTTTCTGGGAACATTCTGGGCTTCAAGAACAGCCGGTCAATGTAGGTCAACCCACTTTGACCTTAAATAACTTTTAATCTACAACAGATATGACCATGATTCAAGTTGCAAATTAAATATCTCCTAACAGACTACAAGTACAAACTTTCAAAACACAAAAACACATAACCGATTGAGATCTATGGGGACTGACATTCACTGTCAGACCCTTATTTTTATAATTTCCAGAATTCTGAAAAACTTAATTTTGAGCACTTTGATGTTATGGATCTAACAAATACCAACCCATATCAACAATATGGACTACAAATAACATGTTTTAATAATAAATCATAACATCTAACACAAGATCAAAAGTCAAAATTCTAAATTAGGTTTTACCTCTTTATGATCAAATTTTGATTTCTATGCTTCTGATTTGATGTTGGTGTTCGTGGGGCTTGATTGGGGACTGATCTAGCAAGGAAATCTTGGAGGTTTGGTCTGGAGAGAATATTACTATATATTTGTGAACAATTTAGGCCAAAAATGAGCAATTTTTCTCTCTTAAATCTAGCAAATCATGTATGCCATATATGGGATGGCTGATCATGTGATGTGTTATAGATTGTAGGCTCATAGCTAGGTAGTGTATGGTGGCTTGCAAGATTTTGCTAAGATCTCCCAACAATAATGCAATAATGGGACAAAAAGGGTACTTTAGTAATTTGTTTATTAATTTTAAGGGCATTCTTGTCCAAGGTACTTGAATCTAGGTTTTAATCACTAGATTTTAAATCTTGAGGTTTCCCAAAAAATTTCTAGGGTCTGAAAAATTAAAATTGAAGTGTAATAAAATTTTAATTAAACACACTAATTTAAAATTAGGATTTTTATTAGAAAATTAGAGTTTTTAAATTAGGGTTCCTTAATATCATTAGGGTTCCCAAATTAACAAGTATGGTTTCCTAATTATCATTATAATTTACTAAAATAATAATTATAATATCTAGTTTTAGCAATTTAGGGTTTTCCAATAATAATTAGGGTTCCTCCTAATTACAGAAATTCTATAATACACAATAAAATTCATATAACACAATTACTACACAGTTTCGAACTCATAACTGAGTTTAACAATTAGGGTTTAATAACATGATATAAGGGTCATCATATAATTTACCATAATTAACCAACCATTATCAGTCTACACATTTACCATACATATTTATAGAATTGAAAAATCAAAATATAATTAATATTATATTATTATTCTCATCCCTTGATAAAAATCTAAATTTAGGGTTTGGACTCCATATCTGATTTATTTTTCATATGCAACATCAATAATTAAGCTAAAATAATTAACTTAAATATTCTGAACAAATTCATATAATAAAATATTTATTATTATAATTCTAATAATCATTTCATATATTATTTAAATAATATAAAAATCATATTTTCATAGAAAATAAATAATAAAGACATTTCTACTATAAAAATTAATTATTATAATAATATACTTTATAATGATCAATAATTCAAACATTAAATTATTTGAAATTATTCATGAAATAAATAAATTTTATTTATCACCTAAATACATACACATTACTAGACACTTATTCTCATCATTAAGATAAAATAATAAAAAAATTATATGCAAAATATTGGGTTATTACATAGACCCTCAACCCGTACCTTTAATATGACTATCCAATATGCGGTTGCATCAGTAGATGTAGTAGCAGGTATCATTCCAGTCAATGAAATAAATGCTTATGTGTTGTTTGATTCGGGTGCTACTTGTTCTTTTATAGCATGTGGATTTGCTAAGCGATTAAGTTTACTCCTGGAAAGATTAGAAATACCTTTAGACGTTAAGGTAGCAAGCGAAGAGGTAATTTCCATTGAACACATTCATAGGAATTGTTTCGTAGATATTAGAGGTAATAGATTATCGGTAGATCTTTTACCGATAAAGTTAAAGGAATTCGATGTAATTCTCGATATGGATTGGTTAATTAACCATAGAGCAATAATAGATTGTCATAGAAAGAGTGTAAACCTACAGCTTTCTAAGAAACTCGAGGTAGTGTTTTACGATAATAAAGCATCGGGACGCTCTTGTTGTCTAACCATGACACAAGCTAGGAAAATGTTGAGAAATGGGTGTATAGGTTACTTGTGCCATGTTGTAGATACCTAGAGAGTGGGAGCATCATTAGAACAGATACCTATAGTTCAAGAGTTCATGGATGTATTTTCGGAGAAGTTACCAGGTATTCTGCCGGATAGGGAAGTCGAATTTGTGATTGATTTGTTGTCGGGTACGGCTCCAGTTTCTAACGCACCTTATAGAATGACGCCGGTAGAGATGAAGGAATTAATGGTTCAACTACATGAACTATTAGATAGGAAGTACATTCAATCGAGTGTGTTTATTTGGGAGCATTGATATTGTTTGTAAAGAAGAAGGATGGGTTGTTACGACTTTGTATCGACTATCGAGAGTAGAATAAATTAACGATTAAAAATAAATACACATTGCCCAGGATCGATGATCAATTTGATCAGTTGAAAGGGGCAAAGTATTTTTCTAAGATAAATTTGTGTACAGGGTATCATCAGTTAAAAGTAAGGAAGGAGGATGTACCTAAGACGGCATTCAGGACTCGTTATGGTTATTACGACTTTCTGGTTATGTCGTTTGGGTTGACGAATGCGCCAGTCGCATTCATGGATATGATGAACAGAGTGTTCAAACAGTATTTGGACAAGTTTTTTGCAGTGTTCATTGATGATATTCTAGTCTATTCTAAGATGCCAGAAGATCATGATGAACATTAAAGGATAGTATTAGAAACACTACGGAGGGAGAAGTTGTATGTGAAATTCACTAAGTGTGAATTTTGGCTTAAACGAGTGCAGTTTTTAGGACATGTTATAGATAAAGATGACATATCGGTAGATCCAACGAAGGTGGAACTAGTGCATGAGTGGGAGCAACCAAAAATGCCAACCGAGGTTCGGAGTTTTCTTGGGTTAGCGGGATACTATAGAAGGTTCATCCATGACTTTTTCTAAATTAGCTACTCCACTGACGAATTTGACGATGAAGTCAGTAAAGTATGTATGGACGGAGAAGTGTGAGAATAGTTTTCAGGAACTAAAAAGGAGGTTAAGTGAGGCACCTGTATTATCCTTGCCAGATGATACGGGGAATTTTGTAGTTTATAGCGATGCTTCGCATAGAGGACTTGGTTTTGTGCTCATGCGGCATGGCAAGGTCATTGCGTATGCGTCACGTCAGTTAAAGGATTATGAGAAGGCCTATCCAACTCATGACCTAGAATTGGCAGCTGTAGTTTTTGCCGTAAAAATATGGAGACATTATTTATACGGAGAGAAGTGTGAGATATACACGGACCATAAAAGTCTAAAATATATCTTCACACAAAAGGAGTTGAATATGAGACAGAGAAGGTGGTTAGAATTGATAAAAGATTATGACTGTGATATCTTATATCATCTGGGGAAAGCAAATGTAGTAACCGATGAGTTAAGTAGGAAGGGTAGAGAAAAGCTATCAATGTTAACTACTCAAAACGAGTTAATAACGGAGATGGCAAGAATGGAGTTAGAAGTTATGTTACCGGATGAAGCAGTAGAAATGTTATTCTTAATGGAGACTCAACTGACCATAGTGGAACGGGTTAAAGAAGGGCAATTAAGCAATGAGGAATCCGAACGAATGAAGAAGAGGATGCAAGATGAAGAGAAGACTAAGTACAACCTCAACAAGGAGGGATTGCTTCATTTTGATGGAAGAATTTGGGTTCCAAATAATTTTGAGTTAAACAAGAGATAATGAGTGAGGCCCATAGTTCGAGGTACTCGATACATCCGGGTAGTACTAAGATGTATCAAGACATTCGACATAACTTTTGGTGGCCAAACGTGAAGAGAGAAATAGCATAATATGTTAGTAAGTGCTTAACTTCTCAAAAAGTTAAGGCTAAACACCAACGACCTAGTGGGTTACTGTAATCATTAGAAATTCCAGAGTGGAAATGGGAGCATATCACAATGGATTTTGTGGTGGGACTTTCAACGACGAGGAATGGTTACGATGCTATTTGGGTAATAGTGGATCGGTTGACAAAATTAGCTCGCTTCTTACCGATAGAAATTAGGTATAACCTAGAACAATTAGCTAAACTGTATGTCAAAGAAATTATTTCAAGACATGGAGTTCCTATTTCGATTGTGTCAGATCGTGATCTACGATTCACATCGAACTTTTGGAGGAGTTTGCAAGAGCAACTAGGAACGCAGTTGAGATTGAGTACGGCGTATCATCCACAGACGGATGGACAAAGTGAACAGACAATTCAAACGCTAGAAGATATGTTAAGATCTTGAGTTATGGATTTCAAGGGGAGTTGGGACGAACATCTACCTTATACGATCTCTCTTTTAGGAGTCTATGGGGACTATAAAGAGAGATACACTCTATGACTCATCATCATAAGACATCTCTTAGAGTTTGCCATTCTAAACGCCTTTAACATCGAATGAATATACGTTCCTTGGGTCAAACCAACCATCCTTTTAAACCTATCAGTATAGATCTTTATCCCTAAAATATAGGATACTCCACCCAAATCATTTAAAGAAATGTTCAGAAAACTTTGTCTTTACTGATTGTAGCATTAGTATGTCATTCATTGTTAATATTATATCATCATATAATACTTGGAATGTCACAACGCTCCCATTGACTTTTGTACACACTAGGTTCATTTTCATTTTTTATAAAAGCAAACTCTTTTGATTGTCTCATCAAAACGAATGTTCCATATTTGAGTAGTTTGTTTCAATCCATAAATGGATTGTTGTAGCTCATATACATGATTTTCTTCAACCATTGAAACAAATCCATCTAGCTGTATCATACATACATTATCCTCTAATATATTTATTGAGGAAGGGCATCTCGTTGTTCATTTTTCCAGAATGTGTAATAATAAACTGTAATCGCAAGTACAATCCAAGTTAATTTGAGCATTACTATCGATAATAAGGTTTTATCACAATCAACTTTTTGACTTTATTTAAAATCTTTTCCAAACCAGTCTGGCCTTATAGGTGTCCAATTTGTCATTTGCTAAAGAGATCCATATTGGATTTCATGGTCATCTGTCATTTCTCTGAGTGTCTACAACTCTTAGCCTCATCATATGTAACTAGATATGTAACAATCCAGAATTTTAAATTATAATTTTAAAATATTTATTGAATTATATAAATATTTATTGGATGTGTTTATTGTTGAATAAATATTTGTTTAATTTGATTTGATTTGATTTGGTTAATTATTTGTTAAATAAATAATTAAGGAGTTAAGGAAAGTAATTATTATGAGATAATATTCTAATTTAATTTAATAATTAAATTAGAGAGTTGATAGGGATTAAATGGATTATTATAATATTTTTACTTTAATTCATTAATAAAAGTGTGATAAATAACTATGCTATAAATGAGTTATTAAAATAAATTAAAGGAGTTTAATTTAGTTTTTACCAAACAATGATTAAAGATGTTAAGTCTTTAATTTTTAAGGATTTTTGCCAAACAATGCCTTATGACTTTTGAATTTTAAATTTTGAATTGTAGTTATAGTAAATAATATAAATAAAATAAAAATAATATATATTAATTTGGTAACTGATAATTTAATAGGGTCATTAGTAAAACGTCGGTTTTAGACGTTTGGGTGTGTGTGTTGAGTTGTGTTTTATTTTACGTAGAATAACATTTGGCTTAAGCCTAAGAAGGGTAAAGAGAAGTTGTCAGAAAAGGTTATAGAGAATTTGAGAGACTAGAGAAAGTTTGAGAGGAGAGCTGTGAATTTTAACCAAACACTTTGTCTTCTAACAAGGATTAAGCAAGCAAGAGAAGGTATTTTACATAACCTTATATATATATATATATATATATATATATATATATATGGGAGAGGATCAAGAGTAGAACTCTTAAGTAATAGAACTCCCTTAAATAATAGAATTGTATCAAAACGACGTAGTTTTGATAAGACGTGGTGGCATTTTTGTAAATACGCGATGGCATGGTATTTACAAAAATACCATCGCGTCTTATCAAAACTACGTCGTTTTGATACAATTCTATTATTTAAGGGAGTTCTACTACTTAAGAGTTCTACTCTTGATCCTTTCTGTGTATATATATATATATATATATATATATATATATATATGTTTTACGGCATAATTCCTAAAGTTTCTGTGTTCTTGAGTTTCACTGTATTATAAAGTTCTTTACAAAATTGTTTGTAATCCAAATTTTTATGATTGGTTAATAAATTATGTGTAAATGTAATTGTAATGTTGTAACTAGCACACACACACACACACACACACACACACACACACACACACACACATATATATATATATATATATATGATTGTATGCTAATTTACGTTCAAAGAGAAAGGAAATGGTTTTACAGTGAATATATGTATGAACATGGCCTGTAAGAGGACCAAAATTGATATTTGATTATGAACTAATAGGTAAATTGAACCTTGAATATGTTGATATGTTTAGAAATGAAGATAACGTAGTTCGAATGAATTTATTTGGTGTATAATTATGGTTACAATGTTAATCTTGTCAAACAATGTCAAAAATGGAGGTTTGGTTTAAAACAAAACATTCAAGGATTTAATTTTCTGAAAGTGTGGTTTAGTTGTTTTGAAATCAGTATATATATATGATGGGCAACATTTATGTGTAATTTATGTAAGTTATACGTGTTAATTTAGGTGCTAGAAGTTATTAAACAGTCAAAATTAGCTTTGTTTCTGTTCTTCGTGCTCGGTTATGTAAATTCGGCGCCTTAGAGCTAAAATCAGTGCCGCAACACCAACCTCGCGCCACAGCACCACTGCTTGACTTAGGCATCGCGCCGCAGCGTCAGTTAGCAGAATGGCCAGAAATGATTTTTCTTTTACACATAGTCTTTAATTATTGGTATAATGCAATACTACGACTGCTAAAAATGTAATTTATTATTAGGATATTATAGTACTAAGAATGAGCATATTATTAATACTTAACAAGTTTTATTATTCTTTTATTTATGTAACTTGATTATGTGATTAAAAATCAATCCAAACATGAAATAGAAATTTATTTGTATACATAGTATTTGTAGTGACTAATTGTGTCCTAATGACATGTGATTAGGATCTTGTGAATCAAACTGTTACGGTTTAGCTTACACGCAAGACAAGTTTTTTAACTCTAAACTTTCGTTGAGCAAGTTTCTTAACTGTAATTATATTGTGCAAGCTCCTAATCATTACCTCTTTATATTGAGCAAGTTTTTCTAATCTTAAAACTGTCATTTAGTATGCAAGTTCTAAATTCTGATACACTAACGTTGAATAAATTTTATCGTTCAACTTACTATTTATTATGCATGTTCAATACTCAATTTTAAATAAGATTTTAACCTTAGCTTAATATTGTTCGAGCAAGGTATGTTATGTTATTCAATACTTATGTTATTAGATTATTCCTAAAGTATGACCATAATATACAACGTCGATTCATTTATGATTTATTCCATAGCATAATGTTATTACAATTTTATTCAATTAATCCTTATTTGATGTCCGTTGAATTCTAAATTACCTTGAAACGTATCCAAACCAAACTTACTTTGGGGCGGACTTGTATTCCAAATGCTGAGATGAACAACCCTGTTACAGGGGATAATTTACGCATTGTGTTGAAATGTTTGTGAACAATACATTGTACAAAGGGCTGATCCCCCTAAGTACGAGGAGTCCCTATAGTCTTATGACTGTTAAAGTTTAAGTTGAAAGATTACTTATAACTATGGACATAGCTCGTGGTCTTATGACCCTCAGATATATACTTCATATTTTGATTATCATTAATAGAGCATATCTTCCAGTTCTATTGAGCCTATTATTTGGTAGTTGTTATTAAGTTTTATTAATTGTCATTTCAAGTGAGCATTGTTTGCTCACTCTTGCTTATATAACTATTACTGCTAAAGTTGAGAAGGTCGATGTACCTAGCACTAGTAAAGGAAAAGAAAAGATAAACAAGTACTGAAGACTTGTAAACATGTTGACTTTTTATATTGTCAGACTTTATTTTTAGTTATTATGATGTAATTATTTAATTTTTCGCATATGATGTTTGTATTTAAAGGTTAGATAACCTGGGAGATTTTATTGAACTTATTGATGTAATCCTTTAAAGGGAAGGCTTATTATTAAATTTTATTATGATTGGGTAGTTAGACATGAATGCTTTTATCAAGTGAACACCAAATCTGGTGGAAATGAGGTACCCAGATTTGGGGGTGTCACAAGTTGGTATCAAAGCTTTAGGTTATGAACCTTAGGTATGGGAAAAGCCTTAGGAAGTAACCATTAAAAAGATAGTGGCGATAAACTCTTATCGAGTTTTAAGGAAGAAGTAATAAAACACTTATGTGCTTATGTGATTACAACTTATGTGTTCGTGAGTGTCGAGTAGTAATGATTAATAATTAAAACTTAAAAATTTTTGTTGTCAAGATGGCTAATGTAGGGGAATCCAGTCAGGCTAGGGAGGAAGGACCCCAGATGCCTAGAGAGGAGGAGCCTCGTGACATTCAGGTGGTTTGGGAACAACTACTTCCACTAGAGTCATTTCCTTTGGTCACAGTGGTTAAGCAGGAGGGTTTACCTGATGAGGATGATGATATAGAGACGGACGAAGAGGACCCCGTTGAGCTGCCACAGTCGAATGAGGTTGAGGAGGACTAGGGAGAAGAGATTGCACTTAACTCGATCACTGCCCGTATGTATGATGAAGTATACGACCGTAATGTGGAACTTCAGGATACCGTCGAGGAGTTGGAAGAGATAGTAGCTGAACAACAGACCTCGATGGCGCAGAAGGACGATGAGATCCGAGATCGAGATGAACGTTTGAATAATGTCGAAGAGAAGCTGGTCCACGCTGAAGGAGAGAATGAACAAATGACAGATGAGATTGCAGAGCTGAAGAACAAGTTGAAAGAAGAATCTACTAAGAGGGCAAGAGCCGAAGATGTGTATGAGGAAGCTTATCAATGAGGTAGGATAGCAGAGAGAGAGGCACACGCAAAGAAAATCAAGATTGAAGAGATGAATAATGCATTCAACATCGTGATTAATCGAGCTCAAGATCGAGTTATATATTATCCGATTCAGTTCGAGACACTGCCACCGTACATATTAGATCGCAAAACAATGTTCCAGATTATGGAGGAAGAGTGTCGTAAGGCTACGAAGTATCTTAGTAGTTCATCGTAGGGAATGTACCTGATTTGCGATTATTAATATGATAAATAACATGTAAATCCCTGGTAATATGTAATCAATGGGATATGATGTTGATGTTATCCTGAAACTTTAGTAGTTCATGAAAGTAATGTAAATAGCAGTGATGCTATTGTTCTTATGTTTCCTAAAAGATTATGAATTAATAAAAGTTATTATTTTATTTTATTCAAATTGTTATATGTTATGTGTTATGTGATGATTTTTTTATGGGGTGCAAGTTAAGTAAAAAATACTTAAAGGAATTGAGTAATAATCTAATGAGTATATTTTAACAAAAAATAACTCCAAGACGTCAACCCCGACAAAGAACCCCTGAGGGATCTACCAACAACGACAATGCTGAGGCTAACCTAGTTCAGCAGCTATTGACGTTACTAATGGGTGCAATGCAGAATCAACTGCAAAATCAAGCTGTGACATTTAAGGACTTCAAGGCAGTTACTAGAATTTCGTGGGTCCAAGTATCTAGTTAAGGCACATACCTGGATCATGGAGATAGAGAAAGTGTTCGAGGTAGCTAGGGTTATTGAGAATAAGACTACTTTTGCAACATTTATGTTCAAAGCAGAGGTTACTTATTGGTGGCAAGCTAATAAAACTCGAGGAGGACAAGGGGTGATGACTTAGGATAGGTTTAAGGAGACATTCTTCAAGACTTATTTCCCAGAGAGTTCAAAGAATCTGTTGGAGGTGCTGTTTTTAGAACTGAAGCAGAGATCAATGACGATATCAGAATATGCCTCAAAATTTAACGAGGTGGCGAGGTTTGTGCCATTTCAAGTCAACACAGATGAGCGACAGGCTAAGAGGTTTGAGCAGGGACTGAAACCCTGGGTGTACAGTAGGGTCTCCATGTTTCAGCTGAAGACATTTACAGCAGTACTAAGAAAGGCAATTCTCACTTAAGGTGGAGGCGAGGCGGTAACGAAGTTTAATTAAGAACAAAGAAAGAAGAAGATTGAAGGCAAGGTTAAGAATGGTGGTGGTGGTGCTGGAAATGGTAACAATAACCTGAAGAGAAAATGGAATGGAAATGTGGGTGCTGGAAATCAACAGGGTAACCAGCAGAATAGGAAGTTCGAAGCATGTGCTACATGCGGGAAGTTTCACAAGGGTATGTGCTTAATAGGGAAACATGTATGCTTTAACTGTGGCCAGGAAGGTCACATCACCCCAAATTGCAATCAACCTAAGAAGAACATTTACTTCACGTGCAGGTCAAAGGATCATTTTGCTCGTGAGTGCCCTAAGAAGAAAGCTGAAGAGAAAACATGAAGCAAAGGAGGTAGCAGTGGAGGTACATGGACCATTGCTAGACCAACATCATCAAACAAACCCACAGCCAGAACCTTCAACATGACTGTGCAAGATGATGTGCAATCAAAGGATGTTGTGTCAGGTATTATCCCTATCAATGATATAGATGCTTATGTATTATTTGATTCAGGTGCTACTTGCTCGTTTATATCTGATGAATTTGCTAAGAGATTAGGATTGCCTAGTGAATAATTGAATTTTCCTTTAAACATAGAAATTGCGAATAAGGAAGTAATTCCTGTTAGATTCGCATACAAGAATTGTAGGATGAATATTAATGGGAATACCATGATGGTAGATTTAATCCCGATTAAACTTGGAGAGTTTGATGTTATATTAGGAATGGATTAGCTATTTAATTATGGAGCGATAATTGATTGTCAAAAGAAATGTGTAAACCTTATGACTCCGTCAAAGGTTGTTTTCTATGGTAGCAAATTTCCTAGACATGCGAGATGTCTGACGATTATGCAAGCCATGAAGTTGTTAAGTCAAGGCTGTGTGGGTTATTTAGCTTACATAGTTGATACTCAGAGGAAGGGGGTGAAACTGGAAGAGATACCAGTGGTTAGGGAATTTGTAGATGTGTTTTCGGAGGATTTGCCAAGACTTCCACCTGACAAAGAAATTGAGTTCGTGATCGACTTAGCGCTAGGAACTGCTCCAATATTAAAAGCCCCGTCCAGAATGGCTCCAGTAGAGGTGAAGGAGCTGATGGTATAACTGCAAGAACTGTTAGATAAGAAGTACATTCAGCCAAGTGTGTCACCGTGGGGAGTACCGGTGTTGTTCGTGAAGAAGAAGGATGTGTCAATGCGTCTTTGTATTGATTATATGGAATTAAACAAAGTCACTATTAAGAATAAATATCCAATGCCAAGAATAAATGACTTGTTTGATCAATTGAAGGGTGTTAGATATTTCTCAAAAATAGATTTGAGAAGTGGGTATCGCCAATTGAAAGTAAGAAAGGAGGATGTACCAAAGACGACATTCAGAACTCGGTATGGACATTACGAGTTTCTGGTGATGTCTTTTGGATTGACCAATGCCCCTGCTGCATTCATGGTTTGAGTGAACATGGTGTTTAACCCATTTTTAGACAAGTTTGTGGTGGTATTCATTGATGACATCCTGGTGTACTCCAAATCTCAAGAAGAACACGCGGAACATTTACGTTTGACGTTGGAGACCCTAAGAAAGGAAAAGTTGTACGCAAAATTCTCTAAGTGTGAATTCTGGCTAGAACGCGTACAATTTCTTGGGCATATGATTGACAAAGATGGGATTTTAGTGAATACATCAAAAGCTGAAGCCATAATCAGTTAGGAACAACTAAGGACACCTTCGGAGGTAAGGAGTTTCTTAGGACTGGCCGGCTATTATAGATGGTTTATTCAGGACTTTTCCAAGAATGCCACTCCATTAACAAATTTGACAAGGAAAGCTGTAAAATTTGTTTAGACGGAGAAGTGTGAAGAGAGTTTTCAAGACTTAAAAAAGAAGTTAAGTATGGCACCTGTGTTGTCATTACCTGATAATACAGGAAACTTTGTGGTGTATAGTGATGTCTCACATAAAGGATTGGGCTGTGTTCTTATGCAAAATGGCAAAGTTATTGCATATGCATTAAGACAATTGAAGGACTATGAGAAAGGATATTCGACTCATGATTTAGAGTTGGCTGCAGTAGTATTTACTCTAAAGATATGGAGACACTATCTCTATGGAGAAAAATGTGAGATCTACATGAACTATAAGAGTCTGAAGTATATTTTCACTCAGAAGGACCTGAACACGCGTCAAAGGAGGTGGATGGAATTAATAAAAGATTATGATTGTGAGATCTTTTATCATTCGGGCAAGGCAAATGTGGTTGTAGATGCTTTGAGCAGGAAAGGTCGGGAAAAGGTAATGTTGACAACCACTCAGGAGGAGCTTATTTCAACAATGACAAAGCTAGAGTTGAAAATAAAATTTCCAAAAGAATTCGATGAACGACTATTCCAGATAGAAGCTAGTCCAACTTTGGTGGACAAAGTTAAGAATGCTCAACTACAAGATGAAGAATGTGGGAAGATCAAAGAGAAAGTGGGTACAAGTGGTGAAGTGAAATATAATATTGATACCGAAGGGTTATTAAGATTCGAGGGAAGAATCTAGGTTCCAACTCTACCAAATATTAAAGAAGAAATCTTGATCGAAGCTTATAACTTAAGATACTCGATTCATCCAGGAAGTACGAAGATGTATTAAGATTTATGATATCATTTTTGGTGGCCAAACATGAAAAGAGATGTCGTAGAATGTGTTGCGAAATATTTGACATGTCAAAGAGTCAAGGCCGAGCATCAAAGACCAAGCGGATTATTTCAACCGTTGAAAATACCAGAATGGAAGTGGGAACACATCACAATGGATTTTGTGGTGGGTCTTCCAACTACTCAGCGAGGATGCGATGCGATTTGGGTGATAGTGGACAGACTAACAAAATCAGCATTGTGACGCCCCCAAATATGGTTATCTTCCAACCCAACAGATGGTGCTACACGGTACTACAATTTATATAGTCAATCCATTGAAATAATAACAAAATGATTGTATTTACTATATTCTTATTACAATAGTAATAACTCCTTTCCCAGGTTCAGAAATCGAATACATTCTTCATTATTCATAAGTATATTACATACAAATACTCTAGTTTATTACAAGATAATTAACTATCCATCTTAGCTTTCCCTTTATCTTTCTTAGAACTCTCAGTTCGTTTGGCCTTAGCTGCAATCATATAATTCAAGCAAGAAGTGAGCATAACTAGTTCAACAAATCTAACAAATGATAATATAAATACCACATCGAGAATTATATGATTATCCTTCATAACAGAACAAATAGCTATGACGCACTATAAAACATTGACTAGCACTTCTCATTTCATAACAACGATTCCAAAGTTTATATAATATCTTAGGAATTCTGAACCGGTCAAAAGACCATGAACATACTCTTTTCATTTTCATACATGAAAAGGACATCCCGACACTAAGGCCATACATCCGACATTACTTACGAGCACTTCTAGGTGATCAGCCTATAGAACTCTATGTTGATCAACATTCATCTGTTAAACTTATTTACATTTAAGTTTTGGCAACCTTACGTGCCCATAAAATAATCGATGAAAATATATTTGTTTGTTCATAGACAAACTTACCTTTGAATCCGTACCAAATACTAGGCATAGGATAGTGTTAACAACTCTATATCGAAAGACTTGTAAATAAATCAATCAACTCTTCAAGATTAGTCTAGCCGAGTTAAAATTGGTATCGACTCTTTCTTTAAAATAGTTCATGCATTTCAGGAAATGAATCACAGTAAACTTGACTAACACGGAGGTTGGACAAGCGTTAAGAAACTTGCCTTTAAGCATCTTCGAATATAATATTCAACAGTTCTCAGTCTTTATAGGATCTACATGATATATTCACATAGCACATTGTAATTAGCTACCAACCAGCTAACTTTATTGTTTTATCTAACTTCTTTCTCTTCTATGTCTTACTTGAATTTGTTCCATTAATAATGTCAAATTGACTTACTATACTTCATTACGGCTTGTTAATGTTCTTACGTTATTAACCGACACTTGGTCACCATTGGTGAGGTACCAACATTGAATACCATTCACGGTTTACTTGTTTACACTTTTGCGTTCTTCGTTTAATTATTGTTAAACCATACTTAACCTTCCAACGTTACCACTTTATAAATGATTTAAAGTTAGCCTTATTATGTGCATTAAGTACATTCATGTCTTACTATTAGTTTATATTCAATTGGAATTACCAAACCTAACTTGGTCAACCATTTCCCATTATCGGCGTTGCGGGGCCAGACTCTAATACACCATTGGCACTGCGGCGCCAACTAACAATAGATAGAGTCCGGAGCCAGCGCTGTGGCGTGGTGTTTATATATGGGGTTGGCACTGTGGCGCGGCCCCTGAGCCTCAGTTGGCTTTGATAGTTAACTTTTTCTACAAACTTCCCGACCTCATAACTTATTCGTTTTACATCCGAATTGGCTCATTCAAAAGCCCACAACTCACAAATTACCTACTCTAGGTGTTCATGCAAGAATCTTTAACTTTTGAATCCATTAACTTAGAATTCACCTTTTGGTTCATTATCGAGCATTCGTTTATCATTCATGAGCGTTCAATACTCATTTTCTTCGTTCTAAGTCAGAATTCGACGATTCTTGAGTCCACGACTCTTGAATGCCCTATCTCACGTGTTGACATTGAAAACCGAAGTTTCCAAGTCACACGACAACTTTTGACTACTAATTTGAGATTTCTACGTTTTCGACGTTTAACATCTATTTTTCGTAAAATTCGCCATAACTTCGTTATTCGTGTTCTATAAGCCAAATCAAATGGAACACTCCATTGATTCATCATCTACATCCTAACCAAGAAAGATTAATATACCCTATCTAAGATGGTTTTCAATTTGTCCATCAACAACAAATTCACGTTCAAAGATTTTTATTGTTTAAACTTACGTAAACTCTTATGATTTCTACTTAAACATGACTTATCAATGTTTTCATCATTAATAGCCATCCTTATTCCTCTTCAATAGACATGCTCCACCAATCTATGATTCTATACGAGAAAGAAATCGAAAAAGGTCAAAGACTAACGTTTACGAAATATTACCTTTTTCATTCTTCACGTTCTTGATAAACTTCTTATGTTTTGCTTCAAAGTAGATTGATTACTTGTTTCTAGCTCTTTCTCTAACTCAATATATGTTGGACAAAGTTTATAAAACACCAAATAACCAACCTAAGCTTTCTTTTTATAGGCAAACCAAATGGAGGGAAAAATTATCCATTGGCCAACTCCTTACTATTCCCCACCTCCTTAACAACTTAGCCACCAAGTAATCACTTTACTTGGTGGCCAAGTAGCTGGCCCACATGTCCATGGGTCTTCTCATTGGTTGCCCCATGGGTTTTACCCATTCCGTGACCCGCTGGTTCGATCCGCGGTTTAGTTTCTTGGATCGGGCTTGAATTAACTTAACATTGGGCCTTAACTTGGGCTTGATTACACAATTCATTGGGCTTGATATAAATCCAAGTTCAATTGGATTATACAAAGTCCTTAACTTAAAATCCAATAAGAACTAATCGTATTCTGCGCGTATAACTCATGTATTCGCTTCATTTAGTATTCATACGATATTCGTATTATACATCAAAATATTTTTCATACTATACTCGTATTCTAGCTAGTATTATACTCATATATCGTACATATAATAATTCTAATCATTATACGCATTACATTTTCTTCTCGGAAATCACTTTCACTAACCCTTAGGATTTAAGTCTGTAGGCGAAAACTTCTTTTGCCTCTCCTACCCCTCTTAAAATTTTAAAAGGTCCTACAAACTGTGGACTTAACTTTCCCTTCTTTCCAAAACGTATCTTCCTTTTCCAAGGTGATACTTTCAAAAAGACATATGAACCTACTTCAAACTCCCTCTTCTCTCGATGAGGATCTGCATACTTCTTTTGTCTATCTTGAGCCGCTACCAATCAAATTCGTATTAGCTTAACCATGTCTGCCGTTTGTTGTACCATCTCAGGTCCCAACATTCGACGTTCACTTACTTCATCCTAGCAAAGTGGTGTTCTGCACTTTCTCCCATACAACGCTTTGTAAGATGGCATGCCTATACTAGCGTGAAAACTATTGTTGTATGCAAATTCCACCAAAGGCTGTGATGCCCCCAAATTTAGGTACTTGAAACCCGAAATAGGTAGAATAATACTAATAATAATAATAACAATAATATAGATACCATACTTAATTTACACATCAGAGTCTAAATCCCAGGTACGCGACCTTTAAACATTCATTACATGATAATTAATAGATACCATTGTTTTAATAACGTCTAACTATTACATAAAATACTATAAATCTTATTCTGTTTGCTTTCCTTTTCCTTTGTTTCTGCATGATCCTTCAGGTTGATCACGATAGGCTGAAAACATTTAAATTAAGCAAGGATGAGTATTTGGATGCCCATCAAGTAATAGCAACAATAAATATTAGCTGAAAGGATTAAATATTTTCGTTGAATGGCACTTCTACAACGAATCAACAGTTGTGAAGTAAGCTGAACCAATAATAATAACATATCAACTTTATCTCAAATTTTTGAAACTACGTACTGACTATAACTGGAGATCAGTCGACAGACTATGAACATTGTTTTTAATTTTCGAGAAGGTTTGACAGAACTTCATTTGCAAACCGTCATAACTTACAAGCACGGGGGGTGATCAGCCTGTTATGCCCTGTATTGATTAATACTACATGCAAGAACGAGATTATCGTTCATCTTATCCGCCTTTGGAGCACAAAAGTTTCCCATTTACGGGATGTTCATACTTAGTCGGGAGTCCAAACCAAAATAACTTGATTGGATATAATAAAGTTATATTTTTAAGTTTGTGTCTAGCCGGATCGAATAGCTTAAACGACTTTTAAGTCAACATATACATACTAGAAATCAATAAGAATGTATCAACATGTTATTAAATACAATGATTATCTAAGTGAGGACACTCGTATAACCATATTTAGAATTTAACGAACAGAATAAATATCTAGATTATACAATAGTACTGTATTGATAAACAATGATCGAATAATTTAAGAACTTGTATGAATACAACAGATTGGATACATAATCGATAATAATAGAGTTAATAATCTGACATAATAATAGTATAATTCTGAGACTTTCTTACTCATGTCCATTGCATAAAGGAAATGCAAAGTTAGGATATTTGCTTGAGTTGCTGCTTACTAGTACGTAACTTAGTTTTATCTTTTATACCACAACCTATCATTAATAAGATCATTCGTTCGATTAGAATAACATACTATAACACATAGTACTGCTATTTGAAGTCAGCACATAACCTAATCACATTGTCACATCGGTTTAGCAGTCATTGGTTCATAAACAAACACTTATCTAGTCAAATTATATAAGTCTAGATCAATTTATGAAATATTTCGGTGTGCTGATGGCTTTATCGGGTAATTATCGAGTCTAAAACTCTATTATGTAGTTCAATATTCGTTTAAATAATTTAAATATTAGTCGTATTATTTCTCATAGCCTTATAATTATTTTTAAATAATTATTATGATTTTTCGAACACTGGAATCATTATTAAATGATTTAAATATTAAATAATTCTATTATCATTAATATTTAATTAATATTAAATTATTAATGAAACCATTGCCTGCGACGCCCCCAAATCTGGGTATCTTCCAACCCGACATATGGTGCTCCACGATACTACAATTCACACAGTCGTTCCATTGAAACAACAACAAAAGGATTGTATTTACTATCTTTGTATTACAATAATAACAAATCCTTTTCCAGGTTCATAACCGAATACATTCTTTGTTCTTCATAAGTATATTACATACAAATACACTATTCTATTACAGGACGATTAACTGACCATCTTAGCCTTGCCTTTATCTCTCTTAGAACTCTCAGCTCGTTTTGCGTTAGCTGCAAACATATGGTTCAAGCAAGAATGAGCATAACTAGCTCAGCAAGTCTCACACAAAGAATCATATGAATATCACATTAGGAATTACATGCTTACCTTCCATAACTGAACAGTTAACTATGAAGCACTATGAAACATTTGACTAGTACTTCTCATTTCATATCAACAATTCCAAAGTATATATCTTAACTTAGGAATTTCGAACCGGTCAGAAGACCATGAACGTACTCTTTCCGTTTTCATACTTGAAAAGGACATCCGGCATTAAGGCCATCCATTCGTCTTTACTTACGAGCACTTCTAGGTGATCAACCTATTATACTCTATGTTGATCAACACTCTTCTGTTAACGTATTTACGTTTAACATTTGTCAACCTCGCGTGCCCATCGAATAATCGATGAAAATATTTTTGTTTGTTCATAGACAAACTTACCTTCTCATCCGACTTGTAAACAAATCAATCAATTCTTCAATACTAGTCTAGCCAAGTTAAAACAGGCATCGACTCTTTCTTTAAAACCATTCATGCATCCCATAACATGAATCATGGCAAACTTCATTAACACGAAGGTTAAACAAGCGTTAAGAAAGACTTGCCTTCAAGCGTCTTCGAATATAATTTTCAATCAATTCTCAGTCCTTACAGGATGTACATGATATATTCACATAGCACACTGTAATTAGTTAGCAAACAAACTTATTTTACCTATTCTAACCAACTTCTTTCTCTTCTAAGTCTTACTTGAATTTATTTCGTTAATAAAGTCAATTCGTCTTTTTATGCTTCGTTACTGCTCGTTAACGTTATTACGTTATTAACCGACATTCGATCATTATTGGTGAAGTACCAACGTTTGAACATCACTCACGGTTTACTTAATACGTTCTTGCATTCTTCGTTTAATTCTTATTAAACCATACTAAATCTTCTAACGTTATCACTTTATAAGTGATTTAAGGTCAGCCTTATTATGTACATTAAGTACCTTCAATGTCTTACTTTAGGTTTACATTCAATAGGAACAAAAACCTAACTTGGTCAACAATTTTACATTGTCGGTGTTGCGGCGCGACATCCCTAGTACAAAATCGGTGTTGCGATGCCAGTTAACAGAGCACACGACCGGGTCTGGCGTTGCGGCGTGGACCTTTTGTGCTAGGTTTGGCGCTGCGGCGCCGGCCCTGTGCACCAGTTGGTCAAAACAGTTTTCTTTTCTAACGAAACTCCTGGCTTCATAACTTCTTCGTTTTACTTCCGAATTGACTCATTCGAAAGCCTACAACTCACAAATGACACCATCTATGTGTTCATAAAAGAAATTTACATATCCAAATCCGTTAACACGATATTCACCTTTTAGTCCCTTTTTAGCGTTCGTTTATCGTTTTCGAACGTTCAATACTCATTTTCTTCGTTATAAGTCGAAATTCGACGATTTTTGCGTCCATGACTCTTAAATACCTTATCTCACGTGTTGACATTGGAAACCAACATTTTCAAGTAACACGACAACTTTTGACCCCTAATTCGGAATTTCTACGTTTTCGACGTTTAACGCCTATTTCTGCAAAATTCGTCATAACTTCGTTACTCGTGTTCTGTAAGCCAAATCAAATTCAACACTCCATTGATTCATTATACACATCCTAACCAATCAATATGCACATACCTTAGCTATAATGGTTTTCAAATCGTCCGTTCATAACTAAGTTCACGTTCATGACTTTCTACAATTTTTACTTATGTCAACACTTACGATTTCTATTTGGTCATGACTTATCAATGATTTGATCATTAATAAACATCCTTATTCCTCCTCACTAAACATGCTCCACCAATCTACGATTCTCTACGAGAAAGAAATCAAAAAAGATGAAGACTACGGTTTATGAGAATTTACCTTTGTCGTTCTTCGCATTCTTAGAATAAGTCTTATGGTTTACTTGAAGGTAGATTGATTAGGTGTTTCTAGCTTTTCTCTCTCTCAATATGTATTGGACAATGTTTGTAAAACACTAAAAGTCCAACCTTAAGCTTTGTATTTATAGAATTTCAACATGGGGGCAAAGTAGTCCAAACCCCACCTCCTTACTATTCATCACTTTATCACCAAGTAAAGTACTTGGTGATCAAGTGTTGCAATTTACTTGGCCATCAAGTGGCCGGCCCATCCCTTCATGGATCATCCCATGGGTTGCCCCCTGGGTTTTACCCATCCCGTGGCCCACCGGTTCGACCCGCGATTCGGTTTCTTGTATTGGGCTTGACTTACATTAATATTGGGCTTTGACTTGGGCTTGCTCACTTAATTCATTGGTCTTGCTATTAGTCCAAGTCCAATTGGTTTACACAAAATCCTTAACTCATAATCCATTAAAACTTCTCGTATTCTACGCATATAACTTTTGTATTCTCTTCGTCTAGTACTCATACGATATTCGTATTATACGTCATACAATTCTTCATACCCTACTCGTATTCAACTAGTATAATACTCGTATCTCATACATATAATAACCTAAATGATTATACGCATTACATTTCTCTTTCGGAAATCACTTTCTCTAACCCTTAGGTTTTAAGTCCGTAGGCGAAAACTTCGTTTTTGCCATAACTGAAATATTATCAAATATTCCATCTCGTCTCCATATTCTATCATTACGCGTTTCTCGAAATTCCAAACCTAAGCTCCATACGAAATCGGATGAATAGTGTTTTTACGGGAAAATTCTCAAAAAACCTTCATTTTTGTGTTGATAAATCAAAACAATTAATTCTAGCACATAGCCAGAATACTAACCACATCCGAATATTCTAGGTTATAGAATGACCTTCAAACATCTTACACACATAATTAATCAATTAAATTCATTTAATTCATATAATAAAATAAAATTTTAATTCATTCATAATCCAAAATTCTCGGGCGTTACATTCTTCCCTCCTTATAAGGATTCTGTCCCCAAAATCTCGCTTATTCTTACATAAACAAATGAGGAAACTTTTCCTTCATTTTACTTTCGAGCTCCCACGTAGCTTCTTCAGCATCGTGGTTACTCCAAATTACCTTTTCTGAAGGTATTACTTTATTTCTCAAGACTTGTTCCTTTCAATCAACAATCTGAATCGGAAGTTCTTCATACGTTAAGTCTTTTTCTACTTGAATAGATTCATATTTTTATTACGTGCTTGTACTTTGGTTTATAAGGACGTAACACTGACACGTGAAACACATTGTGTATTATTTCCATCTTTGTAGTTAAGGCTATTTCATAAGCTACCTCTCCCACCCTTCTGAAAATTTAAAAAGATCCTAGAAACCTTGGACTTAACTTTCCTTTCTTCCCAAAACGTATCATTCCTTTCCAAGGTGACACTTTTAGAAAGACATATGAACTTACTTCAAACTCCCTCTTCTCTCGATGAGGATCTGCATACTTCTGTTGTCTATCTTGAGCCGCTACCAATCGGGTTCTTATTAGCTTAACCATGTATGTTGTTTGTTGTACCATCTCTGGTCCCAACATTCAACGTTCACCTACTTCATCCCAGCAAAGTGGTGTTCTGCACTTCCTCCCATACAACACTTCGTAAGGCGGCATGCCTATACTAGCGTGAAAACTATTGCTGTACGCGAATTCCACCAAAGGTAGATGTTCGTCCCAACTCCCTTTAAAATCCATAAAGCAAGATCTTAACATATCTTCTAGCGTTTGAATTGTCCATTCACTTTGTTCATCCGTCTGTGGATGATACGCCGTACTCAATCTCAAATGCGTTCCCATTTGCTCTTGCAAACTCCTCCAAAAGTTCGATGTGAATAGGTACTCCATGTCTAGAAATAATTTCCTTGACATAAAGATTAGCTAACTCTTCTAGGTTATACTTAACTCCTATTGGTAGAAAATGAGTCGATTTGGTTAACCGGTCCACTATTACCCAAATAGCATCGTATCCTTTCCTCGTTGTTGGAAGTCCCACCACGAAGTCCATGGTGATATGCTCCCATTTCCACTCTGGAATCTCTAGTGACTGCAATAACCCACTCGATCTTTGGTGTTCAACCCTTAACTTTCTGACAAGTTAAGCACTTACTAACGTATTCTGCAATTTCCCTCTTCATGTTCGGCCACCAAAAGTTTTGACGAAGGTCTTGATACATCTTAGTTTTACCAGGATGTATCTAGTACCTCGAACTATGGGCCTCATACATAATCTCTTCTTTTAACTCAAAATTATTTGAAACCCAAATTTTTCCCTCGAAACGAAGTAAATCTTCTTTATCAAGGTTATACTTAGTCTTTACGTCAACCTTTATTATCTTTTTCATTTGCTCGCATTCTTCAGTACTTATCTGTACTTCTTTAACCCGTTCCACTATCGTTGGTCGAGTCGAATCTCTATTGAGAATAACATCTCCATCGTTTCACTTGGTAACTTAACCTCTAATTCCATTTTTTTCATCTCTGTTAGTATCTTGTTTTGAGTTGTTAACATTGACAGCTTTTCCCTACCCTTCCGACTTAACGCGTCGGCTACTACATTCGCTTTCCCGGGATGATACAAGATATCACAGCCGTAATCTTTTATCAACTCTAACCACCTTCTTTGCCTCATATTCAACTCTTTCTATGTAAAGATATATTTCAGACTTTTATGGTCCGTGTAAATCTCACACTTCTCCCTGTATAAATAATGTCTCCATATTTTTAAGGCAAATACTACAGCTGCCAATTCTAGGTAATGTGTAGGATATACCTTCTCATAATCTTTTAACTAACGTGATGCGTACGCAATGACCTTGCCATGCTGCATGAGCACGCAACCCAGTCCCCTATGCGAAGCATCGCTATAAATTACAAAATTCCCCGTATCATCTGGTAAGGATAATAGAGGTGCCTCACTCAACCTCCTTTTTAGTTCTTGAAAACTACTTTCACACTTTTCTATCCACTCATACTTCACCGACTTTCTTGTCAGATTCGTTAACGGAGTAGCTATTTTAGAAAAGTCTTGAATGAACCTTCTATATTATCCCGCTAACCCCATAAAACTCCTAGTCTCGGTTGGCGTCTTCGGTTGCTCCCACTCATTCACCACTTCCACCTTCGCTGGATCTTCGGATATGCCATCTTTATATATAACATGTCCTAGAAACTGCACTCGTTTAAGCCAAAATTCACACTTAGTAAATTTTGCATATAACTTCTCCCTTCGTAGTGTTCCAACACTATTCTTAAATGTTCAGCATGATCTTTTGGCGTCTTAGAATAGACTAGAATATCATCTATGAACACTATCACGAACTTGTCCAAATACTGTTTGAACACTCTGTTCATTATATCCATGAATGCGGCTGGCGCATTAGTCAACCCAAACGACATAACCAGAAACTCGTAATGCCCGTAACGAGTTCTGAACGCCGTCTTAGGTACATCCTCCTTTCTCACTTTCAGTTGATGATACCCCATATGCAAATCTATTTTAGAAAAATACTTTATCCCTTTCAACTGATCAAATAGATCATCGATCCTGGGCAACATGTATTTATTCTTAATCGTTAACTTGTTCAACTCTCGATAGTTGATACAAAGTCGTAACAATCCATCCTTCTTCTTTACAAACAATATCGGTGCTCCCCATGGAGACAAACTCGGTTGAATGTACTTTTTATCTAACAGTTCCTGTAATTGAACCATTAACTCGTTTATCTCAACTGGTGCCATTCTATACGGTGCCTTTGAAATGGGTGCCGTACCCGGCAGCAAATCAATCACAAATTCTACATCTCTATCTGGTGGAATACTAGGTAGCTCCTCCAAAAACACATCTGCAAACTCTTGTACTACCTCTATCTGTTCCAATGATGTTCCCACTCTTTGGGTATCCACAACATGGCACAAGTAACCCTTACACCCCTTCTTCAACATCTTTCTAGCTTGTGTCATGGTTAGGCAACAAGAACGTCCCGATGATTTATTACCATAAAACACCACCTCAGGTTTCTTAGAAAGCCTTAGGTTTACACTCTTTCTATGACAGTCTATTATCGCACTATGGTTAATTAACCAATCCATACCGAGAATCACATCGAATTATCTTAACCTTATCGGTAAAAGATCTACCGATAACCTGTTGGCCCTAATATCTACGAAATAATTCTTATGAATGTGTTCAATGGGAATTATCTCCTCATTTGCTACCTTAATGTCTAAAGGTATCTCTAACTTCTCAGGGTTTAATCCCAGTTGCTTAGCAAATCTGCATGCTATAAAAGAACAAGTAGCACCCTAGTCAAATAATACATAAGCATTTATTTCGTTAACTGGAATGATACCTGCTACTACATCCGCTGATGCAACCACATCGTGGACAGTCATATTAAACGTTTAGGCTGAGGGTCTACCTAATGATGGTGTTGGTCCAATAATAGCTAAATTACCACTACCAGAACCCTTACTGACCTCCGCCCCCTTCTTCGGGCAATTTCTTGACATATGGTTTATCGACCCACAAACAAAACAGCCCCGACTTTTCTTATGATTAGGACAGTTAGGAGATATGTGACCCTCCTGCCCACAGTTATAACAACCCACTTTCCCTTTCAAACAGACTCCCAGATGAGTCTTTTCGCATGTCTTGCATGCCTCCATCCTACGTTTAGGATCCCCTTGTTTCACCCCAGTATTCCCAAGGTTAAAATTCTTTCGTTTAGGCATATTGCCACTACCACTGGCAACCCCTGCCTTATTTCCTCCCTCTCCCTTACTCTTATTCTTTCTTTATGGTATTGGGTCAATGCCTCACTACCACCCTCTGCTATTATCGTCTTTTCCAGAATGGTCCCATCGGACGCACTCTGAAAAACCGAAATCCTACTATAGAGCCAGGGTTTTAGGCCCTACTCAAACCTACGAGCCTTCCACTCCTCCATGTCCACTTGGTATGGAGCAAACCTTTCCAATTCATTGAATTTGGCCGCATATTGGGGAACCATCAAGTCCCCCTGCTTAAATTCTAGGAACTTAATATCCATCCGCCCTTGCATGCTAGTAGGGAAATAGTTCTCGAAGAATACCTTCTTGAACTATTCCCATGTAACAGCATCAGCTCCAGCCCCACCCTGGTGAGCCTCCCACTAGTAGTTGGCTTTCCCCTTCATCATGTAAGTTGCAAAAGAAGTTTTTTGCTCCTCACCTACGTTTGTAATAACAAACGCCTTTTCAATTTCCTTGACCCATGTCTGGGCCTCCATTGGGTCTGTCGTTCCTTTGAACTCAGGTGGACCTACACTTTTAAATTCCTTAAAGGTAGTTGTTCGGGCTACCCTAGGTCTTGCGGGCGCTCTACCCCCGGGTCGGTTAAATGCAGCCGTTAATAAATTAACGAACTCTTACATTGGGTTATTTGGACCCCCCCTGGTTATCGTTATGCGATTCCGCCTCTTGATTATGTTGTCTTCTTCTTGGCGGCATTTTTGATTAAATAAATAAAGGTTCGTTATTACTTATTTGCTTACTTAGTTATTATTCGTCGTACCATTAAACAATAACTCATACATAACAAAGCACATTAAATAAAAACTTCATTTATATTAATATGCTTCTTCATAGTTCAAGACTATTTACAACTTGCTTTCCATAGCCAAAAGCTATTACATTTCTATCCCACAATTGACTTTCACAAAATTAGGAATTACAAAAAGACTACCCTTTAATTATACAAAAGAGTGTTTTACGTCACTTACACAAAAGTATTTACTACTCCAACTTCTAGTACTGCCTAACAGCATTCTCAAGCTTCTCGTTCGCTAGAATCGACACAATATCTTGACTTATAGTATGTTGAGTCTGTCCCGACTCAATAGAATAACAAGCTATTTTAAGCTTGAAATCCTCGTGCGCACTATCATTGATATATGACATTCGTGCTATCTTCTAATCTTTCTCAACCAGTTTCTTACAAAGTTCAACAACCTCGTTCTTATAGTCTCTAGCCTTATCTATCATGAGCACCTTCTCAACATGCTCTATCTCATAGGCTGACTCTGCAGACTCCTTAGCCCCATAAAGATCATTGATCTCTTCCTTCTGGTGTTGCACCATATTGTGCAGTTGCACATTACGGTCAAGCACTGAGAGGTACATTGCCCTCATCGTCTCTGTAGGTGTTGACTCTAAGACATGCATCACCGTATTAACCGATGTTACCTCCATATCATCCTCCACGTCTATCATCATATTCAGATATGATGCTAATCCCATGGTCTCCTCGGAATAATCCACCTCTGAAAAATACTCCTCGGTTTCTGATTCTTCTAGAATCACTACAGGTATCTCCGCTACAGGCATATGTACTGGCTCAACTCTGTTCATGGACTCCTCGCTTACCACATGTATATCCATATACATCAAGCTATTGATTGACATCTACAATAACACATAACAAATTGATTAGTACATAATACATAATAATATAAGCACAAATCACATTTAATCCATTTAGGGTTACTTTCCATCTTTTAAATTTTTTGGTACTGAGTTTCCTCAATACCTTATTAACTCATTTGACTCGAGTTAACTTTCTTCAGACCTTTCCTTTCCTAACGAGGCTATTAGCCTAAGGTTCTTTCCCCCTTAAGTTTTATAACCTAATAATTTGATACCAACCTGTGACGCCCCCAAATCCGGGTATCTTCCAACCCGACAGATGGTGCTCCACGATACTATAATTCATACAATCATTCCATTGAAACAAAAACACAAAATGATTGTATTTACTATCTTTGTATTACAATAATAACAAATCATTTCCCAGGTTCATAACCGAATACATTCTTTGTTCTTCATAAGTATATTACATACAAATACACTATTCTATTACAGGACGATTAACTGTCCATCTTAGCCTTGCCTTTATCTCTCGTAGAACCCTTAGCTCGTTTGGCGTTAGCTGCAAACATATGGTTTAAGCAAGAATGAGGATAACTAGCTCAGCAAGTCTCACACAAATAATCATATGATTATCACACTAGGAATTACATGCTTATCTTCCATAACTGAACAGTTAACTATGAAGGACTATGAATCATTTGACTAGTATTTCTCATTTCATATCACCAATTCCAAAGTATATATCATAACTTCAAAATTTCAAACTGGTCAGAAGACCATGAACGTACTCTTTCCATTTTCATATTTGAAAAGGATATCCGGCATTAAGGCCATCCATCCGTCTTTACTTACGAGCACTTCTAGGTGTTCAGCCTATTGTACTCTATGTTGATCAACACTCTTCCGTTAAACGTATTTACGTTTAACATTTGGCAACCTCGTGTGCCCATCGAATAATCGATGTAAATACTTTTGTTTGTTCATCGACAAACTTACCTTCTCATTCGTACCAAATAATTGGCATAGGATAGCGTTAACATTTCTATATTGAAAGACTTGTAAACAAATCAATCAATTGTTCAATACTAGACTAGCCAAGTTAAAACAGGCATCGACTCTTTCTTTAAAACCATTCATGCATCTCATAACATGAATCATAGCAAACTTGATTAACACGAAGGTTAAACAAGCGTTAAGAAAGACTTGCCTTCAAGCGTCTTTGAATATAATATTCAATCAATTCTCAGTCCTTACAGGATTTACATGATATATTCACATAGCACACTGTAATTAGTTAGCAAACAAACTTATTTTATTTGTTCTAACTAACTTCTTTCTCTTCTATACCTTACTTGAATTAATTTCATTAATAAAGTCAATTCGTCTTTTTATGCTTCGTTACTGCTCGTTAACGTTATTACGTTATTAACCGAAATTCGATCATTATTGGTGAAGTACCAACGTTTGAACATCACTCACGGTTTACTTATTACGTTCTTGCGTTCTTCGTTTAATTCTTATTAAACCATACTAAATCTTCTAACGTTATCACTTTATAAGTGATTTAAGGTCAGCCTTATTATGTACATTAAGTACCTTCAATGTCTTACTTTAGGTCTACATTCAATAGGAACAAAAACCTAACTTGGTCAACATTTTTACACTGCCGGTGCTGCGGCGCGACATCCCTAGTACAAACTCGGTGCTGCGGCGCTAGTTAACAGAGGACACGGCCGGGTCTGGAGCTGCAGTGCGGCCCTTTTGTCCTGGGTTTGGCGCTGCGGCGCCGCCCCTATGCAGCAGTTGGTCAAAACAGTTTGCTTTTCTAACGAAACTCCTAACTTCAAAACTTCTTCGTTTTACATTCGAATTGACTCATTCGAAAGCCTACAACTCACAAATTACACCCTCTATGTGTTCATAAAAGAATTTTACATATCCAAATCTGTTAACATGGTATTCACCTTTTAGTCCCTTTTTAGCGTTCGTTTATCGTTTTCGACCGTTCAATACTCGTTTTCTTCGTTATAAGTCAGAATTCGACAATTCTTGCGTCCACGACTCTTAAATACCTTATCTAACGTGTTGACATTGGAAACTAACGTTTTCAAGTCACACGACAACTTTTGACCCCTAATCGGGAATTTTTACATTTTTGACGTTTAACGTTTATTTCTGAAAAAATCGCCATAACTTCGTTACTCGTGTTCTATAAGCTAAATCAAATGGAACACTCCATTGATTTATCATACACATCCTAACCAATCAATATGCACATAACATACTAGCAGGAACAAACTTTTGACTGAATAAGTATTATACATGAACAAATATATCTGAACCAACTGGTAATGAAGGTGATCAGCCTTTCATACCTGACTTATACATGCAATATGTACAGAGTACAATTCATGGTAACCAGCAATGATTAACCATAAGCTTATCCGAATGAATCAACTCTTAGTAGAGTTAAGTAAAACAAACTTGCCTGAACCGTTGATTATCGCTACACAATTTATATCGCTTTATCCGAAGACCTAATATTAGTAATATAGATCTTCAATATTAGAATAATATCATCACAGTATAATACTATAATATATATACATATATACATAGAATAACCTAAACACATAACATATAGCCCTATCAGTCTATAACACACATAAGACTCGGTGTCAAGTTAAACTACTGCAGTCTGAGTTGAACCCGACACAATTTTAACATCCCGACGGTCTAGTCGAACTTTTATCGAGTCTAAGTTCAATTAAACTCTGCCTTAACACCTAACAATTATCTCAGCTAATTTTAATATCAGTCAAAATATTTTTCTAAGTCTCATAATAATTTTCACATAATTATTATCATTTATTATAATTTTTCAATCATTAAACTCGTATTTAAATGAATTAAGTACCACATAATTCTTTTATCATTAATATTTATTTATTATCAAATATTAATGAAAATCATCACTTAATATTATAATATATTTATAATATTACAAAGTATTTTTAATACCTTAAAATCATATTTATATGATTTTTAAACAATTAAATTCATTATTTGATAATTGCTATTAATATTAAAATATTAATATTTCCATGACAAAATATCAGAAGTTATATTTTATAACTTAAAATATTTTTATAAGACGTAAATCATTTTCATATGATTTTTAAATCATTTATTTTATTTTTCCATAATTTATTTAATATATTTATTAAATAAACTAATTATCATTAATATTGATTTATTAATGAATTTCATCACAAAATATCAAAAGTCATTGAAAATAACTTAAAATATTTTCTTTTACCATAATATTATTTTTCATGATTTCTCATGTATTTAAATCATTTTTAAATAATTTATTTAATATTATAATTAAATAAATTAAATACCATTTATATTTCAAAAATATTAAATATTTATGAAATATACTCTAAATAATTAAAAGCTATTTTTTAGAATTTAAAATAATTTTTCAGAATTTATTATGTATTTTTAATAATTAAAAACCATTTTTATCAATTTTTAAATAATTTCTAAAAAATAATAATAATAAACTGTCGCTAAAGGGCCCTATAGCGACAGACTTGTCGCTATAGGTGTTCTTGGTGTGTTCTTGAGCTTTTCCAAAACTTCATGTCAGTTAACAAGTAGGTAGGCTTGACCAGAAATTAAATTAGGTTCGTGTTGATTTCTGGGAAGCTAATAATACGCAGTATATAGTATAAGTGTACTACTACAACTTGAATCAAGTTTTATGGAAATCCTACATTACAACAGAAACATATGAGCCTCTAAAAATCATGTCAGGCCTGTTCTTCATTTTCTGGGTTTCCCAGAAATGAAGAACAACCTTGGTACCTACTTTGCGATTCTGGTAACATGCATATAAAGCTTTCTTGGTGTGTTAAGAAGGTCCCATCCTATAATATGGATGTCGGAGTACAATAACATGCCAACAGATCGGTCTAAAAACAATACATAAACAAGATCTAGGTCGGTCAAACATATGGTCCGAAACTAGTCTTTGAAGATTCTAGGTTACCCAGAATCTCCTTCCGACCAGTTGGTCAACGTGGTTTTGACCGTGATTTGCTACGATCCTGATACAGATATGAGTGATCTAAAGCCTTTAACATGTTGTACTCATGTCAGGCTACAACACAAACACAATAGCTTGGCCTAACTATCAAACTTATACGAGATCAGACGCTATGAACATGCTTGTCAGACACTGTTGGGAAATATGGGTTTCCCAGATTCACATTTTCGTGGTCGGTCAACGCCTTTTGACCGGCCCATATGTTTCGATCTACACACGATCTGGCCATGTTTCGAGTTCCAGATCAAAGACCATACAACATACTACCAGTTATAACTCTTAAAACATACACACAATAAACAGGAAATGATTTATGAGCACTGACATTAGGCTGTCAGGCCATGTTCTAGGGTACATAGTCAGTTTTGAAAAATCTTGATTTTGTACATCTTGATGTTATGGATCCATGATCCAACAACCTAGATCACTTACAGAAACCTTATAACACATCTTTAAACAACAAAACATATAATCTAACATAAGATCTAAAGATTTCGAATTTTGAAGGTTTATACCTTTCTAGCTTGATCTTTGATTTCTGAATTTGTGATCTGATCTTGGTGAGTTATAAACTGATCATGGCTTAGCTTTTCACTCCCTCTCACACTAGATTTCGAAAAGTTAGAGAGAGAAGGGACTTGGATAAAATGAAAATGAAAGTATGCATTTCTCTCTCTTAATCTAATATAAATGGCATGATTCAATGTATTTAGTTGTTAGTTGGCATATCTATTTAATATAGTATAGATATAGAGCACATGGGATAACCATTAGGGTGATGATTCACCAAGATTGACCTTATCTTTTGCTTAAGGGCATTTTGGTCATTTCCTTTTAATTTTAATTCTAAAATGGTCATTTAATGCAAACCCTTAGGGTTTAGGATTTAGGTTTAGAGTTTGAACCCTTTAGGGTTTAGGGTTTAGGGTTTAACCCTTAACTTGCAATTTAATTTCTAAGATTTCCGAATTTCGGTTTTAAAACTAGAAAATTAATATTTCTAAACAATAATTAGAATTCTCTAATTATATTAAAATTTCTTAATCATAACTTTAATCTTTCTAATTAGGATTAATATTTCCTAATTAAAATCGCTAATTTAGCAATTAGGGTCGTAATTGGTCATTTAGGGTTTTAAACCAAGAATTAGGTTTTGTAATTTTCTAATTTAGAAATTAGATTTTGTAATTATATTAGGGTTTGCTAATTACTTAAGCTTTACCCTAAATAAGCTTACAATCATTTACACTTACGCCATTAAGTTCCCAATTTAGGATTTTATACACCGAATTAGGGTTTCGAATTCTCGGAACTGAAATTAGGGTTTCCAGAACTGGTTTTAGGGTTTCTTATAATTCGTAAGAATTTTCTAACTGAACGTTGACGTTCTTAATATATACCTAGGGTTTGTTACAGATATCGTTTATCTGGTCAACCCTTGACCCTTAACCACATACTGTACACATATACTCAGAATATATTCATGTATACCCTTAATCCTGAATAATTCACCTAAATCCTTCACAGAATTTTGAAATCCTCAAAATTCCATCTTAAAAATATGAAACGCATACTCTTATTTTCTGTCTAGGTTCTAATTTTGAACCTTAAATCAATTAATTATGATTTTAAAAATTTTCGAAATTCTCTGGTTGTCACAAAATTTGTTTGTTGTTGTGGTATTACATCCGTACTACAATATTAACACTATTAGCTTCCCAGAAATCAACACAAGCATTGTTTAATTTAGGTCAGACCTACCACCCTGCAAACTGGCCATGAGTTTCTAGGTTTGACCAAGAACACCTACGGCGACGATTTTGTCGCCTAAAGCCCATTTAGCGACAGTTTAAATAAGAAATTAATTATTTTAATTAATAAATAGATAAAAATAGTTTTTAATTATTAAAAATACAAAATAAATTCTCAAAAATTATTTTAAAGACTGAAAATTAGTTTTTAATTATTTTGAGTATATTTCATAAATATTTAATATTTTTGGAATATAAATGGTAATTAATTTATTTAATTATATTATTAAATAAATTATTTAAAAATAATTTTAATACATGAAAAATTATATTATGGTATAAAAAAATATTTTAAGTTATTTTTAATGACTTTTAACATTTTGTGATGAATTTCATTAATTAATCAATATTAATGATAATTAATTTATTTAATAAATATATTAAATAAATTATAAAAAAATAGAATTAATGATTTAAAAATTATATAAAAATGATTTAAGTGTTATAAAAATATTTTAAGTTATAAAATATAACTTTTGATATTTTGTCAGGAAAATATTAATATTTTAATATTAATAGCAATTACCGGATAATGAATTTAACTTTTTAAAAATTATATAAATATAATTTTAGGGTATTAAAAATACTTTGATATATTATAAATATATTATAATATTATGTTATGATTTTTATTAATATTTAGTATTAAATAAATATTATTGATAAAGGAATTATGTGGTATTTAGTTCGTATAAATACGTTTTTTAATGATTAAAAATTCACGATAAATGATAATAATTATTTAAAAATTATTATAAAACTTGGAAAATTATTTTGACTGATATTAAAATTATCTGAGATAATTGTTAAGTATTTAGACAGAGTTTAATTGAACTTAAACTCGACGATTATCCGACTAGACCGTCGGGATGTCAGAATTGTATCGAACTCAACTCAGATTGAAATAGTTTGACTTGTTACTAGGTCTTATGTGTGTTATAGACTGATAGGGTTATGTGATAATATGTTTAGGTTATTTTAAAATTGTGATGATATTATTCTAATTTGTATATCGATATTATTTCTATATTAGGTCTTCAGTCAAAACTTAATAAATTGCATAACAGTAATTGACCGAACATGCAAGTTTCTTATACTTATTTATTGTGCAAGTTTTTCTTAACTTGACCTCGAGTTGTATTATTCAATTATATTCTGATTGTCATGTCTAAGAATTATTAAATTGCACTCTGTGTATACTACATATATTCAGCAGGTATGAAAGGCTGATCACCTTCATTACCATTCGGTCTATATATATATATATATATATATATATATATATATATATATATATATATATATATATATATATATATATATATATATATATATATATATGTTCATGTTCAATGTTTGTACAGCTATATAAAATTTGTTCATGCTAATTCACAATTATATTGTTGAATTATAGCCAGCTTATTATTCAAATTCTTTCAATCATGATATATCCTTAAATAAACTTATAGTTGCTGGGCAAATTCATTGCTCACCCTTGCTATATCATGATAAACATTGCAGATTAAGATGAATACGTCGGATACAAGGAAAGGTCAAAGATAGTTCCTGCTTTAGTATACGTGTGCAGTTAGATTTGTGATAGTATTGTATATTAATGTTATTGTAAGTCAAATAAGTTATGAATTGTGTATTAACTGAAGGTTACTCGACCTTGGAGAAAAGTGTGTAAAGTTTATTGTATAAACAATTTATGTTTATATCTTTCGCAATACTTATAGAATGATTGTACCAGATCCGTGGTGATTTGGGACCCGGATTTGGGGCTATCACAGTTGGTATCAAAGTTGTTGGTTATAAACCTAGGGTAGTGATACCTTAGACTAATAACCGCAGTGATTAGGATAAGATCTAACTCACATAGAGTTAGTTGGTCGGTAAGATTCAAAGACGAATCTCTGCAGGGTATAAGATACAGAGTTCCCTAACTCTGATAATAAAGTTGAACAGTAGTGGTGAATAGATAGAGTCTAAAAGACTAAAAGTACAGAGATAGGAGATCGTAAAACAAAACGATCATAGTATAGAAATGAATCGTAATATATACGTGGAGATCACCACGTGATCTGATAAGGTTATAGTAGGGAGAAGAATCAAGTGAATGATTGAAAAGTTTACAGCAAGATTGCTGTGTGTCTATGAATGGGTACGAATTCAGGAAAGAATTACGAATACGAGTCGAATGAAATTATTATTGGGAAGGGAATTAAGATTAGGGGGGATTTCAATTGAGGACTAATGTCAGCAGTTGAGTTATATGATTCCTTGTTATGGGCGGGGAATTGTACTTGGTGTAACAACCACTTAGTTTCTTACACTGATAATCATTGAAATGTCTGTGTCGCGCTATTTGCTAGATGCATGTTGAGAGGGTGATTCCTTCCTCATGTGTATAACAAATAGATAGGTTATAGGTAGAGAATATTACGTTAAGAATGAATTCTTAAAACTCATACTTATGGCACGTTCGTGACTCGTGATTATATGAATTGTTTATGAACCCCTCAGCAAATGGACACCAAAGGTCTTACTAGGACAAGTTCTTAAACTCATATGATTGTGGAAAGTTCCTGAACTCATAAGTGTGGTTTAATGAGATGGGTAGATATGTGTGAAAGGAATATTGAGGATAATAGGAACATATAGACTGATTAAGCGATTGATCATTAGTGGAGACATAAGTTTTCCAAAACTCCTAGCTATGCTAGACTTTGAAATTTTTTTTTACATCAAGTTAAATACGCACTATGTGCTTTTGAAAATAAATTTTTATTCTCCACTTCGGGTGACCATTGTGTATGAGTGGACTTCGGGCCACCGACACATCGTTACCTGTTGAGGTAATAAAACAAATTTGTAATAATTTTTGAACGATTTAAAGTATAGTCTATGCTAATTATTTCGGCTAGACGATAATGATTTGAAATATCAAAATATATTTTATTTATCACTTATGTACCATATATCCTGTCCATAGATCATAAAAAGTTGATGGAGTTGAAAATGCAGGAATACTTAGTGTTGAATTTGATCTAAAATCGTTATTCCACTATGGGATGATGTGTTATGACAAAGTCACTAGATGACGGCATCCTCAAACGGGCTGTTAATACAGTACGACATCATGGCGTCATTTTAAAACCATTTTAAAATTTTAATTTGCCAACGGCGTTTGGCTACACACATTCGTAATTCGATTGAAGCTGATTATTGATATGAGTCTAAGCTATTTAATTTGGCTAGGCCAACGTTTATGAAAATTCTAAGCGTTCTTTGAAAATTTCCCAAACCAAATTATTTTGGTGCGGAATCCGATAAGAGTGAGGTAAAATTTTTGTGCCTATGGCAGAGACGAGAAACAGATTCGACCAGCAATACTTTATAAGTACAGGGTATACCGGGCTAATTACCCACTGTCTCCGTAAGTTATGACGGTTTGCAGATGAATTTCCATAAAACCTTTGCGAAAATGACATATAATAGTCTATAAACTCCTCAGCACAATTTCAAAATTTTTACTCTTGTGAGGAATGTATTGGGTAGCATGTGATGATGAGAATGAATGGTGTATGGTGTATGGTGCAAGGTAAATTTCGGGGACGAAATTTTTAGAAAAATGGGTGAATGTGACAACTCGAGAATTTGGATATTTATAAAATATTAAAATATTGAATTAAGGTTAAATAATAAACCTAAACAGAAAATAAGTGAATGGATTTGAGATTTCTGGTAAGGAATTTTGTGAATTTAAAATTTCTTTTGGTGAATTATTCATGATTAAGTATATAAGTGAATATGTTCTGTGTATATGGTATTATATGTGTGCAGTAAGTGGTTAGGAGTCAAGGGTTGACCAGATAACCTATATCAGTGGCCAACCCTAATATTATATTAAGAACGTCAACGTTCAGTTAGAAAACTCTTATAATTTATAAGAAACCCTAAAACCAGTTCTGGAAACCTTAATTTCAGTTCCGTGAATCCAAAACCCTAATTCGGAAGTTGAAAACCTTAATTTGGGAATGCAAATGCTAGTATAAGGTTTAAACGTTATTAATAATAACCTAATTAGGGATAACCCTAATTGATTTATAAAATCCTAATTTCTGGATTAGAAACTCTAATTTATAATTAGGGAAAACCATAATTGTTAATTTAATAATTTTATTGTTAATTAGGAAACATTAATCCTAATTTTCAAGTTATAAGTAATTAGGAAACCCTAATCTAATTAGGAAACCTAATTTCTAACTTAGAAAGATTATTTTTCTATTTATAAACCCTAATGTACCATTATGACCCTAATTGCTAAATTAGCAATTTTAATTAGGAAACAATAATCCTAATTAGCAAGCTTAGATTATGATCAGAAAATTTTAATATAATTATCGAATCCTAATTATAATTTAGAAATATTAATTTTTATTTTTTTGAAAACCTAAATTAAAAATTCTAGAAATTAATTTTTGGAACCTTAGGTTTTAACTCTAAGGGTTGTAGCAAATGTCCATTAAGCCATTAAATTTGTGTGCAAAATGACCTTAATACCCTTATTGCATTATTTAGCATAACTTGTAGATCTTGCCTTAAAATGAGTTGGTGAACCACCCTAACTCTAGCTTATGACTTTTATATCCAGCAATCAGTTATCAATTGCCAACCAATTCATTGAATCAAAGCTTATAAGTTAAAAAGTAAGAAAATTACTTTACTTTACTTCTCATATTTTCCAAGACCACTCTCTCTCTAACTTTTTGAAATGGAGAGTGAAAGGGAGTGTAAAGTTAAGACTATTTCAGTTCATAGCTTTCCAAGAACAGAATCCATGATCAGAAATCAAATCCAAGCTAGAAAGGTATAAAAACCCTAAACCTGAAAATCTTATGATCTGTTGATTGATGTTGTTAATGATTGATTAAAGTTGTGTATTGGGGTGTCATTGAGTGATCTGAGTTGTAATAACTTAGATCCATATATATCATCTTGATGCACGATAATCAAAATTTTTAAACTGATCTATGAACCCTAAAACATGGTCTGACAGCCGAATGTCAAGGCTCATAGATCATTGACTATTAATTGTTTTTGTGTTTTAAGAGTTTGTACTTGTAGTATGTTGTAAGAACTTTGATCTGGAACTTGAATCAAGTCCAGATCAAGTGTAGATTAAAAGTTATACGTGGTCAAAATCCGTTGACCGTTCACAAAATTTGGTTTCTGGGTAACCCAGAAATCCAGATTTTTTTCTGACAACATTCATGCAGGCCACAGATCTTGCTACTGTTAATGTTACTGACTATGTTAGTGTTCGATTTTGGTAGTATGACATGAGAAATACACATCAAAGCCCTTAGACCCACCAGATCATGCATTGGATCAAAGTTATGCAATGTCAAACCAGCGTTGACCGACTGACTTATGAAGAAATCTGGGAAACCCATATTTCTCAAGAACACGTTTCTGGCAAGAGTTTGACCGGCCTGGATCTTACTGTTATGATGTTGTTAGGTGAAGCTAATGATTTGTTGTTGTTCCTTGACACAATCATTATATTTATGAACCATTAGATCAGACAAAAGAGACCCCGGATGCAAACTACAAGGATTCAGACTAGGCACTAAGAGTTGTTCTTCATTTTTAGGTTACCAAGGAAATGAAGAACAGTCTCTGACAAGACTTTGATGGCTTGTATCTCTCAGTTGTGATATGTTATGACCATGAAATTTGTTTGTTGTTGTGGTATTACATCCGTACTACAATATTAACACTATTAGCTTCCTAGAAATCAACACGAGCACTGTTTTAATTTAGGTCAAACCTACCACCCTGCAAACTAGCTATGATTTTCTGGGTTTGGCCAAGAACACCTACGGCGACGGTTTGTCCCCTAAAGCCCCTTTAGCAACAGTTTAATTAGGAAATTAATTATTTTAATTAATAAATAGATAAAAATAGTTTTTAATTATTAAAAATACAAAATAAATTCCTAAAAATTATTTTAAAGACTGAAAATTAGTTTTTAATTATTTTGAGTATATTTCATAAATATTTAATATTTTTGGAATATAAATGGTATTTAATTATAATATTAAATAAATTATTTAAAAATAATTTTAATACATGAAAAATCATGTAAAATTATATTATGGCATAAGAAAATATTTTTAATTATTTTTAATGACTTTTAATATTTTGTGATGAATTTCATTAATTAATCAATATTAATGTTAATTAATTTATTTAATAAATATATTAAATAAATTATGGTAAAATAAAATTAATGATTTAAAAATTATATAAAAATGATTTAAGCGTTATAAAAATATTTTAGGTTAAAAAATATAACTTTTGATATTTTGTCATAAAAATATTAATATTTTAATATTAATAGCAATTACCGGATAATAAATTTATCTGTTTAAAAATCATATAAATATGATTTTAAGGTATTAAAAATACTTTGATATATTATAAATATATTATAATATTATTTTATTACTTTCATTATTATTTAGTATTAAATGAATATTAATGATAAAGGAATTATGTTGAATTTAACTCGTATAAATACGTTTTTAATGATTGAAAATTCACAATAAATGATAATAATTATTTAAAAATTATCACGAGACTTGAAAAATTATTTTGACTGATATTAAAATTATATGAGATAATTGTTAAGTATTTAGACATAGTTTAATTGAACATAAACTCGATGATTATCCGACTAGACCGTCAGGATGTTAGAATTATATCGAACTCAACTCAGACTGAAATATTTTAACTTGATACTAGGTCTTATGTGTGTTATAGACTGATAGGGTTAAGTAATAATGTGTTTAGGTTATTTTAAAAATGTGATGATATTATTCTAATTTGTATATCGATATTATTTATATATTAGGTCTTAAGTCAAAGCTTAAAAAATTAAGTAACAGTAATCGACTGAACATGCAAATTTCTTATACTTATTTATTGTGCAAGTTTTTCTTAACTCGACCTCGAGTTGTATTATTCAATTATACTTGTGGTTAATCAGTTCTGATTGTCATGTCTAAGAATTATTAAATTGCACTTTGTGTATACTGCATATATTCATCAGGTATGAAAGGCTGATCACCTTCATTGCCATTCGGTCTCTCTCTCTCTCTCTATATATATATATATATATATATATGTGTGTGTGTGTGTGTGCGTGTGTGTGTGTGTGTGTGTGTGTGTTCATGTTCAATGTTCGTACAACAATGTAAAATTTGTTCATTCTAGTTCACAACTATATTGTTGAATTATAGCCAGCTTTGTAAGACCCCAACTTTTATAAATAAAGATAAATTTTCTATAAATATCATTTTTAAAAATTATGGAATGAATTTGATATAATGTTATAATTGTGGGTAATATTTATAAATTTTGTAAAGTGCGCAAGTTGTTATATAATATTCGATTGGTCTAGGAATATTCGTTTTAACAAGGAATATTCGTACAACGACACAATAATTGGTGGACCCCAGAACGGAATTATTGTCGGATTGAGAAAACGACGAAAATACTTTATAAAAATAACGGTGAAAGTTTTACCGTTAACTATTGAAACACCCGGTGTTAAAAGTACAGTAATACGCGTAGTTGCGTAATAGCACACAATATTGATTATTAAAGCTTACGTGAGAAGTCACTCAGTTTTGTTCAATTATTGCTTCAGTATTTATAGTAAGTTTGGCGTATTATTTAGACCCCTACTTACCCATTTTTAAAATTGTCGGTGAAAAGTTATCTTAATTTTATATATATATATATATATATATATATATATATATATATATATATATATATTTATATATGTATACGTGTTAGTCAAAATGGGTGGGGAAAAGAGGGGAGGGGGGGAATTAAATTGTCACATGGAGTATTATTTCATTATTGTTTGTTAGTGGGTTTTGGTGGGGAATGATATTATCAAGTGGTATGTGGTATGTGGTGTGTGTTGTGTTAGTGGGAACATGTGTTATATATTATATATATAATGTGCCCATGCTTCATGGGGGAGTACTGTGATTGTTATTATTATTATATATATTATATTTTATTTAAAAGATTTTGCTTTAAATATGGACCGTCAGATTAAAGTAAATCAATCTGGACAGTTCATGAATTAATTACTATGCCATCCATTCTTCTATAAATAGAAACTCATTCCTTCATTATTTTCTTACGAATTCACTAAAACTTTAAAGAGAGAAAATTATTGAGAGAAAGAAGAAGAGAAGTCTGCTACCTTTATTTTCCTATATCCAATTTCTTTTATGGTAAGCGGTATTATTTCTTTTGTATTAATGAAGAGAACTTTTGTTATTCCGCTATTTATTATTCTGTTGGAATAACCTGTATACGCGGGCTACCCTATATTTGGTGAAATTCTTCTGTTGTTCCATTCTTTATTATTCTGTTGGAATATCCTGCTTGTGCATTTTACGTCGGAGCTGATTCCGTCTTTATTATTCTGTTGGAATATCCTGTCTGTGCTTTTACGCCGGATCTGGTTCCATTATTTATTATTCTGTCGAAATATCCTGTCTGTGCGTTTACGCCAGACCTGGTTCCATTATTTATTATTTTGTCGGAATATCCTGTCGGTGCGTTTACACATGACTTGGTTCCGTTATTTATTATTCTGTTGGAATAACCTGTCTGTGCGGTCTATCGCATGCCTGGTGATTTCTTTTGTTATTCCATTCTTTATTATACTCAGTTGGTTAAAGTTTTGGCTTTTATACTCCATGAAATTAGTGGAATATCCTTGATATTTGTGCTTTATCCAGTATATTTTCATAGAAATATTCTTCTGAGCATTCTTGAATTTTACTGCACAAAGCAGTATCATGTTGACAATTTGGACGTTATTAGTTCCTGGATTAATTAATTCTTGAACTTGTTTTATTGAATTCTTATATCATTGTCATCATCCTCATGTTTATATTTTGTTAAAAGTCATCTGTGGCATGTAGTGCATAGATGGACTTGGTATGATTATACCCAGGGATTATTTGGTGTAATCATGACTGTAATGTTACAAATGATGTGGTAAAAGTCCTTATTGGCACGTAGTGCATTGATGGACAGTTGTTGGCATGATCATGACTATTAATGAATACACAAATATTCTTGGCCCGTAGTGCATGGATAATTGTGGTCGTGATACTAAAGAATATCCTTGGCCGTAGTGCAGGGGTGATTCGATGATGTGGATTATTTATTAAGCTGAGTCCCAGCGATAAAAGTGATGAAAAACCTTTTAAATTATAAAAGATAGTAGATTTTATTCTCTACTTGACTCTTTTAATGGATTGCTTGTTCCGCTGCAGTTAAACTTGATGTTTGTAATATTTTATCAGTTTAACACTGTTGAATGCTAATGATAATTTATTATGCATTATCTTAGTCGTAATATTTCTTACTAGACTAGTTGAGCTCACCCTTTTGCTTTCATTGTTCTCTTCAGGAAATGAGAACGTAGCAGGGACTAGTCAGGGAATGAAGTGACGATCCAGATGATAGCATTAGTAGTCCTCATTATTCTATGAAATAGTGTGATAATAAATGTATTGAGGACTTATTTTGAGTTTGAATACTGTCTAGAAGATAATATTTGTATTAAAATTCACAGCTCATGTTGTATACTTAAGGTTGTATTTGTATTCTGTACCATGTATTTGGCGACTCAGAATAGGTGATGTATACCTATTTTGGGGGCGTCACAGTTTGTATCAAAGCTTAGGGATATGATCCCTGGCTAAGATGGGAGACAAGAACTCGAAGGGGAGAGACGGAAAATTCCTTCGCTAGTATGACCTACCTAAGTTTATGTGGTATTTAATTGGTCGGTCAAAGTATAGGGATAATATGTAATATGTTAATTAGCCCTTGTTTTGTGGCAATATTTGAAAATGACATCCGAGAAAGTTGAGAACATCAATGGAGCACAGGAGACCGTTGAGTCTCTACAGATCAATAATCAGGATATTATGCATCAAGAAGGCAACAATCCTCAGGCAAACAACAACACTTACCAAATGATGAATGATGGAATGTTCAGAGGCTTTATGCAATTCATGCAACATCAGGTGAGAGCGGCTCCTGTCCAAAATGTAGGTGAAAACACTGAAAACTCTCGAACGGTCACCGTTAAACAATTCAAGGAGCTGGGACCACCAGAGTTTATTGGAGAACCAAAACCACTTAAGGCGGAAACATGGATAAAGCAGATCACCAAGATATTTGATGTCTTGGGATGCGTCGAGGAGCAAAAGGTTCCCTTTGTCACCTTTATGTTACGAGGAGATGCAAATTACTGGTGGGAATCTGTAAAACGTACCCAGCCTGACGCACTCAAGATGTCTTGGGAGAAGTTCCAAGAGCTATTCAACGACAAGTACTTTCCCGAAAGTATTCGTCACATGAAAGAGGTGGAGTTTATCAAGTTGGAGCAGAATAATATGACCGTGTCGTAGTACGAAGCGAAGTTTGTCGAGTTGTCTCGGTTTGCGTCCCACTTGGTGGATAATGAAGAGAGCATGACGCGAATGTTTTTAAGATATTTAAAGCAGAAGATACGTCAATATCTTATTTCTCATAAACTGTGTTTGTATTCAGATGTTGTAAATAGGGCTTAGTTAGTATAGCGCGATAACGAGTCAACGCGACCAAAAGAGAGCAGTCGACAAAATGATAATACCAATGAGAGCAATCATCAAAGCGGTGACAACAAGCGTGGAGGGAATCAATAGGCCAGAAGTGGTAACCACTTCGGTGATAATCAGGGCCAAAATAATAAGAATGGACATTTCAAGAAGAGGAGATTCAACAATGATGGAAAGACGTCAGCACCAGCACCTGTTGTTAAGGAAGGAGAACGACCACCTATCATATGCTTTAAATGCGGAGGGGAGGGACACATCAGTCCAAAATGTGCGATGCCATTCAAAGCATGTTATAATTGTAGAAGAGAAGGTCACTTTGCCCAATTTTGTCGCTCACCGAAGACAAGTTCAGCCAGGATGGAGGCACCAAAGGCCGTCCCAGAAAAGTAAAAGCCGGTAATGCAAGGGAGAGCGTTTGTTGTGACCTCCCGGAAAGCAAGGAACCTGAATGAGGTCATCACAGGCAAGCTTATCATAAACTCTAGCGAAGTATATATTTTATTTGATACCGGTTCTACCCATTCTTTTATTTCTCCTACTTGCGCTCAACGTTTAAATTTGACTTCGGAGAAATTAGATTTTGACTTATATGTGGAAACTTCGTTGGGAGAAACATTCATTACATCCACTGTTTATAAGTCTTGTTTGGTTCAAATCGGTACCCTCACATTACCTGTCGATCTTATTTCATTAAAAATACTTGCATTTGATGTGATTCTATGGATTAATTGGTTAACAACTCATCATGTAAAAATTGATTGTTTTCGTAAGGTTGTTAGCTTTCATATTCCTAATCAACCTATTATGCGAATTCAAGCGACCAAACCATTAAAATCAATCACGGTCATCTCAAGCCATAAAGCTATTCGTTTATTGAAAAATGGATGTCAAGCTTTCTTAGCTCATGTCACGGATCTAAACAAAAATACGTTAGTTTTGAATGATATTTCTATTGTTAATAAATTCTCTAACATATTCCCTAAAGAACTTCCTGGCCTACCCTCAGAGCGTGAAATTGAATTTTGTATCGACCTTGAACCCGGTACAAAACCCATTTCCAAAGTCCCATATCGAATGACTCCTATTGAACTTCAGGAGTTAAAGACCCAACTGCAGGAATTGTTAGACATTGGCTTTATTCATCCTAGTACTTCTCCTTGGGGTGCTCCTGTTCTATTCATGAAGAAGAAAGATGGGAGTATGCGACTTTGTATTGATTATCGGGAGTTGAATCATGTCACCATCAAAAATAGGTACCCTTTGCCACATATTGATGACCTGTTTGACCAGTTACAAGGAGCCAAATTCTTTTCAAAGATTGATCTTTGTTCCTGATATCACCAATTGAAGATCAGAACCGATGACATTCCAAAGACGGCTTTCAGAACTCGGTACGGGCATTATAAATTCCTAGTCATGTCCTTTGGATTGACTAATGCTTCTGCTGCCTTCATGGATATGATGAACCGAGTATTCAAGGAATATTTAGATCACTTTGTGGTCGTCTTTATTGATGACATCCTTATCTATTCCAAAAGCCATGAAGATCATGAGCAACACTTGAGGCTGAAACTCCAAAAGCTTCGTGAATACGAGCTTTATGCCAAGTTAAAGAAATGCGAGTTCTAGCTTGAGGAAGTAGCATTCCTTGGGCACGTGGTATCAAGTCATAGAATATCTGTTGAACCAACAAAGATTGAAGCTATTCAAAGCTGGGAGAAACCTAAATTAGTAACCGAAGTACGTAGATTTCTCGTCTTAGCTGGTTATTATCGGAGATTCGTGGAAGAATTTTCTCGAATCGGTACTCCACTAACTCAACTGACTCAGAAAGATACAAAGTTCAGTTGGAGCGAGGAATATGAGAAGAGTTTCCAAGAACTTAAGAGGAGACTCATTTCAGCACCTGTTCTGACAATACCATCTGGTTCGGAGGGATTTGTCATCTACAGTGATGCTTCGGCCAAAGGGTTAGGATGTGTTCTCATGCAACATAGGAAAGTCATAGTCTATGCCTCATGACAACTCAAAGAATATGAGAGAAATTATCCTATTCATGATCTAGATTTGGCAGCTATTGTCTTCACACTAAAGATTTGGAGGCATTACTTGTATGGGGAGAAAGTGGAGATCTTTACGGATCATAAAAGCCTCAAATATTTCTTCACTCAAAAGGAACTCAACATGTGACAATCACGTTAGCTTGAACTGTAGAAAGATTATGATCATACCATTCAATACCATCCTGGAAAATCGAACGTGGTAGCTGATGCATTGACTAGAAGATCATATGCAAGTGCGAATGCGATATTGTCTACATAAAGGCCCATTTTGTGTGACTTGTAAAGGATGGAGATAGAGACTCCAGGGACCCATGTGATGATGGCGAATATACGAGTAGAACTGACTTTAATTGATAAAGTTAAAGCTACTCAAGCTACAGACCTGGAACTGATGCGTATAAGGAAGAAAGTGCGAGAAGGTGCTATGCCGGAAGTAAGAATCGATGAAGAAGGAATACTTCGAATCAACTTCAGACTTTGTGTTCCTAACGACCCTGATTTAAAGTATAAAATCATGATGGAGGCGCACAACACACCGTTTGCAATCCATCCTGGGAGTACCAAAATGTATCGTGATCTTCGTCATACATTTTGGTGGAGCAATATAAAGAGAGAGATATCGTTGTTTATCTCAAGGTGTCTAACTTGTCAACGAGTCAAGGAGGAGCATCAAGTACCAAAAGGTCCATTGCAACCACTTGAAATTCCAGAGTGGAAGTGGGAGCACATTACCATGGATTTCGTTACTGGTCTTCCTAAGGTTTCTCAAGATATAGATGCGATTTGGGTCATTATTGATAGATTGACCAAGTCTGCTCATTTCTTACCGATATGAGAAACTTATACACTTGAACATCTTGCTCGTATGTATATAAACGAGATTGTAAGACTGCTTGGTATGCCAGTATCCATAGTTTTTGATCGAGACCCAAGATTCACTTCACGATTTTGGGTTAGTTTGCAGAAAGCTATGTGCACGAATTTATGATTTAGTTCGGCATATCATCCTCAGACGGATGGACAATCAGAGAGGACTATTCAAACTCTTGAAGATTTATTAAGACTCTATATCCTTTACTTCAAGGGAAGTTGGGACAAGTTCTTACCATTGGTGGAGTTTTCCTACAACAACAACTATCAAGCAAGTATTGGCATGGCTCCATTTGAAGCGTTGTATGGAAGAAAGTGTCGTTCTCCAATATGCTGAGATAAGGTGGGTGAAGCAACGTTGTTGGGACCGGAGTTGGTACGTATGACTACGGAAAAGATTCAAACGATCCGGTAACGTTTAAAAATCTCACAAGATAGACAAAAGAGTTATGCTGATCTTCATCGAAAGGACGTGAAATTCGATATTGGAGATCATGTGTTGTTACATGTTGCTCCATGGAAAGGAGTTACGAGATTTGGAAAGAGAGGAAAGCTCAATCCTCGATTCATTGGCCCATTTTTAATCCTCGATCGAGTAGGAACTGTGGCCTATAGACTCGCTTTATCGCCAAGTATATCTCATGTTCATAACGTTTTTCACATATCTATGTTACGTAAATATGTGAAAGACCCGCACCACTTTATTGAGTTAGAACCGGACGAAATAGCGGAAGATTTAACGTATGAAGAGGTTCGTGTTCAAATCTTGGATAAGAAGGATCATGTTCTACGCTCCAAGGTTATACCTGAAGTCAAAATTTTGTGGAGGAACCACGATGTTGAGGAAATGACCTGGGAGTTTGAATCTGAAATGAAATCAAGGTATCCTTACCTCTTCGACATACCAGATATGTACCCTAATTTCGAGGGCGAAATTTCATAAGAAGGGGAGGTTGTAAGACCCCAACTTTTATAAATAAAGATGAATTTTTTATAAATATCATTTTTAAAAATTATGGAATGAATTTGATATAATGTTATAATTGTCGGTAATATTTATAAACTTTACAAAGTACGCAAGTTGTTATGTAATATTCGATTGGTTTGGGAATATTCGTTTTAACAGGGAATATTCGTACAACGGCACAATAATTGGTGGACCCCACAACGGAATTATTGTCGGATTGAGAAAACGATAAAAATACTTTATAAAAATAACGACGGAAGTTTTACCTTTAACTGTTGAAACACCCGGTGTTAAAAGTACAGTAATACGCGTAGTTGCGTAATAGCACACAATATTGATTATTAAGGCTTACGTGAGAAGTCACTTAGTTTTGTTCAATTATTGTTTCAGTATTTATAGTAAGTTTGGCGTATTATTTAGACCCCTACTTACCCATTTTTAAAATTGTCGGTGGAAAGTTATCTTAATTTTGTTATATATATATATATATATATATATATATATATATATATATATATATATATATATATATTATATATTTATATATGTATACGTGTTAGTCAAAATGGATGAGGAAAAGGGGGGGGGGGATCAAATTGTCACATGGAGTATTATTTCATTATTGTTTGTTAGTGGGTTTTGGTGGGGAATGATATTATCAAGTGGTATGTGGTGTGTGTTGTGTTAGTGGGAACATGTGTTATATATTATATATATAATGTGTCCATGCTACATGTGAACTGACATATATATATATATATATATATATATATATATATATATATATATATATATATATATATATATACCGCTTTGAAAAAATCGTCAGAAGAATTGAATTATTGGTTTCACGGAGGAGTACTGTGATTGTTATTATTATTATATATATTATATTTTATTTAAAAGATTTTACTTTAAATATGGATCGTCAGATTAAAGTAAATCAATCTGGACCGTTCATGAATTAATTACTATGTCATCCATTCTTCTATAAATAGAAACTCATTTCTTCATTATTTTCTTATAAATTCAGTGAAACTCTAGAGAGAGAAAATTATAGAGAGAAAGAAGAAGAGAAGTCTGCTACCTTTCTTTTCCTATATCCAGTTTCTTTTACGGTAAGGGGTATTATTTCTTTTGTATTCATGAAGAGAACTTTTGTTATTCCATTATTTATCATTCTGTTGGAATAACATGTATACGCGGGCTACCATATACTTGGTGAAATTCTTCTATTATTCCATTCTTTATTATTCTGTTGGAATATCCTGTCTATGCATTTTACGCCGGACCTGGTTCTGTCTTTATTATTCTGTTGGAATATACTGTCTGTGCTTTTACGCCAGACCTGGTTCCATTATTTATTATTCTGTTGGAATATCCTGTCTGTGCGTTTACGCTGGACCTGGTTCCATTATTTATTATTTTGTTGGAATATCCTGTCGGTGCGTTTGCGTATGACCTGGTTCCTTTATTTATTATTCTATTGGAATAACCTGTCTGTGCGGTCTATCACATGCCTGTTGATTTCTTTGTTATTCCATCCTTTACTATACTCAGTTGGTTAAAGTTTTGGCTTTTATACTCCATGAAATTAGTGGAATATCCTTGATATTTGCGCTTCATCCAGTATATTTTTATGGAAATATTCTTCTGAGCATTCTTGAATTTTACTGCACAAAGCAGTATCATGTTGACAATTTGGACGTTATTAGTTCCTATATTAATTAATTCTTGAACTTGTTTTATTGAATTCTTATATTATTGTCATCATCCTCATGTTTATATTTTGTTGAAAGTCATCTGTGGCATGTAGTTTGTAGATGGACTTGGTATGATTATACCCAGGGATTATTCGGTATAATCATGACCGTAATGTTACAAATGATGTGGTAAAAGTCCTCATTGGCCCATAGTGCATTGATGGACAGTTGTTGGCATGATCATGACCATTAATGAATACACAAATATTCTTGGCCCATAGTGCATGGATAATTGTGGTCGTGATACTAAAGAATATCCTTGGCCGTAGTGCAGGGGTGATTCGATGATGTGGATTATTTATTAAGCTGAGTCCGAGCGATAAAAGTGATGAAAAATCTTTTAAATCATAAAAGATTAGATTTTATTCTCTACTTGACTCTTTTAATGGATTGCTTGTTCTGCTGTAGTTAAACTTGATGTTTGTTATATTTTATCAGTTTAACACTGCTGAAGGGTAATAATAATTTATTCTGCATTATCTTAGTCGTAATATTTCTTACTGGGCTAGTTGAGCTCACCCTTTTGCTTTCATTGTTCTCTTCAGGAAATGAGAACGTAGCAGGGACTAGTCGGGGAACGGAGTGACGGTCCAGATGATAGCATTAGTAGTCCTCACTATTCTATGAAATAGTGTGATAATAAATGTATTGAGGACTTATTTTGAGTTTGAATACTGTCTAGAAGACAATATTTGTATTAAAACTCACAGCTCATGTTGTATGTTTAAGGTTGTATTTGTATTCTGTACCATGTATTTGGCGACTCAGAATATGTGATATATACATATTTTGGGGGCGTCACAAGCTTATTATTCAAATTCTTTCAATCATGATATATCCTTAAATAAACTTATACTTGCTGGGCAAATTCATTGCTCACCCTTGCTATATCATGATAAACATTGCAGATTAAGACAAATACGTTGGATACAAGGAAAGGTCAAAGACAGTTCCAGCTTTAGTATACGTGTGCAGTTAGATTTGTAATAATATTGTATATTAATGTTATTGTAAGTCAAATAAGTTATGAGTTATATATTAAGTGAAGGTTACTCGACCTTGGGGAAAAGTGTGGAAAGTTTATTGTATAAAAAATTTATGTTTATATCTTCCGCAATAGTTATAGAATGATTGTACCAGATCCATGGTGATTTGGGACTCGGAGTTGGGGCTGTCACATGAGATCCAGGATCGAGATGAACGTCTGATAATGTCAAATAGAAGCTGGTACACACTAAAGGATAGAATGAACAACTGACTGAGGAGATCGCAGAACTGAAGAAGAAGCGGATGGAAGAATCTACTAAGAGGGCAAGAGCTGAAGACGCGTACGAGGAAGCTTATCAACGAGCCGGGATTACAGAGAGAGACACACAAGCAAAGAGGATGAAGATAGAAAAAATGAATAATGTATTCAACACCATGATTAATCGATCTCAAGATCGGGTCATGGGTTATCCGATTCAGTTCGAGACGCTGCCATCGTTCATATTAGATCGCAGAACAATGTTCCGGATTATGGAGGAAGAGCGTCGTAAGGCTACACAATATCTTAGTATAACATCGTAGGGAATGTACCTGATATGCGATTAATAAAATGTTAAATAATATGTAAATCATATGTGTTATGTAACCTATGGGATATGATGATGATGTTGTCCTGAAACTTTAATAGTTCAGGAAAGTAATGTAAATAGTAGTGATGCTATTGTTATGATGTTTTCAAAGAGATTATGAATGAATAAAAGTTATTATTTTATTTTATTCAAAGTGTTATGTGTTATGTGATGAGTTCTTTTATGAGATGTAAGTTAAGTAGAAAATACTTAAAAGGCGTTGAGTAGTAATCTAATGAGTTTATTTTAACAGAAAATACCTCCAAGATGTCAATCACGACAGAGAACCACTGAGGGAACCACCAATAATGATAATGTTAATGTTAACCCAGTTCAGCAGCTGGTGACGTTACTAACGGATGCACTGCAGAATCAACCGCAGAATGAAGCTACAATGTTTAACGACTTCAAGGCTGTTGTACCACAAGAATTTCATGGGTCCATGAATCCAGTTGAGGCACAGACCTGGATCATGGAGATAGAGAAAGTATTCGATGTTGCGAGAGTAGGGGAGAATCAGAAGACTGCTTTTGCAACATTCATGTTGAAAGTAGAGGCTAGTTATTGGTGGCAGACCAATAAAACTCGAGGAGGACAAGGGGTGATGACTTGAGATAGGTTTAAGGAGATATTCTTTGAGACTTATTTCCCAGAGAGTTAGAAGAGTCAGCGAGAGGTGCAATTTTTAGAACTGAAGTAGGGATCAATGACGGTATCGGAGTATGCCGCAAAATTCAACGAGTTGGCAAGGTTTGCGCCATATCAAGTCACCACAGATGAATGCAAGGCTAAGAGATTTAAGCAGGGACTGAAACCCTGGTTGTACAGTAGGGTCTCCCTATTCCAGCTGAAGACATTTGCAGCGGTAATGGAGAAGGCAATACTAGCTGAAGGTGGAGGCGAGGCGGTAACAAAGTTTAATCAAGAACAGAAAAAGAAGAAGAATGAAGTGGAGGTTAAGAATGGCAGTGGTGGTAGTGGAAATGGTAACAATAATTTGAAGAGGAAATTGAATGGAAATGTGAGTGCTGGAAGTTAGCAGGGTAACCAATAGAATAAGAAGTTCGAAGCATGTGCTACATGCGGGAAGTTTCACAAGGGTGTATGTTTACTGGGAAAACGAGTATGCTTTAATTGTGGCCAGGAGGGTCATATCGCCCCAAATTACAATTAACCCAAGAAGAACATTTGCTTCATGTGCGGGTCCAAGGATAATTTTGCTCGTGAGTGCCCCAAGAAGAATGCTGGAGAGACAACAGGAAGCAAGGGAGGTCGTAGTGGAGGTACATGGGCCATTGCTGGACCACTGACATCAAATAAACCCACATCAAGAACCTTCAATATGACTGTGCAATCAAAGGATGTGGTGTCAGGTATTGTCCCAATCAATGATATTGATGCTTATGTATTATTTGATTCGGGTGCTAATTGTTCGTTTATATCTGATGAATTTGCTAAGAGGTTAGGATTGCCTAGTGAAGAATTGAATTTCCCTTTAAACATAGAAATTGCGAATAAGAAAGTAATTCCTATTAAGGTCATATACAAGAACTGTAGGGTGAATATTAAGGAGAATATTATGATGGTAGATTTAATTCCAATTAGACTTAGAGAGTTTGATGTTATTTTGGGAATGTATTCGCTATTCAATTATGGAGCGATAATTGATTGCCAAAAAAATGTGTAAACCTTATGACTCCGTCAAAGGTAGTTTTCTATGGTAGAAAATCGCCTAGACATGCGAGTTATCTGACGATTATGCAGGCCAAGAAGTTGTTAAGTCAAGGCTATGTGGGTTATTTAGCTTACATTGTCGATACTCAGAAGAAGGGTGTGAAATTGGAAGAGATACCAGTGGTTAGAGAATTTGTAGATGTGTTTCCATAGGATTTGCCAGGACTTCCGCCTGATAGAGAGATTGAGTTTGTGATCAATTTAGCACCAGGAACAGCACCGAAATCGAAGGCCCAGTACAGAATGGCTCAGATAGAGATGAAGGAACTGATGGTACAACTGCAAGAACTGTTAGACAAAAAGTATATTCAACCAAGCATATCACCGTGGGGAGCACCGGTGTTATTCGTGAAGAAGAAGGATGAGTCAATGCGTCTTTGCATTGATTATAGGGAATGAAACAAAGTCATTATTAAGAATAAATATCAGTTGTCAAGAATAGATGACTTGTTTTATTAATGAAGGGTGCTAAATACTTCTCGTAAATAGATTTGAGAAGTTGGTATCACCAATTGAAGGTAAGAAAGTAGGATATACCTAGAATGACATTCAGAACTCGGTATGGACATTACGAGTTTCTGGTGATGTCTTTTGGTTTGACCAATGCCCCTGCTGCATTCATGGATTTGATGAACAGGGTGTTTAAACCATTCTTAGACAAGTTTGTGGTGGTATTTATCGACGACATTCTAGTGTATTCCAAAACTCAAGAAGAACATGTGGAACATTTATGTTTAACATTAGAAATACTAAGAAAGGAAAAGTTATACGCGAAATTCTCTAAGTGTGAATTTTGGCTAGATCGTGTACAATTTCTTGGGCATGTAATTGACAAAGATGGGATTTTAGTAGATCCAACAAAAGTTAAAGCTATAATTAATTGGAAACAACCAAGGACACCTTCGGAGGTGAGGAGTTTCTTGGGACTGGCCAGTTATTATAGACGATTTATTCAAGATTTTTCCAAGATAGCCACTCCATTAACAAATTTGATAAGGAAAGCTGTAAAATTTGTATAGACGGAGAAATGTGAAGAAAGTTTTTAGGACTTGAAGAAAAAGTAAAGTGTGGGACTTGTGTTCTCATTACCAGATAATACAGGAAACGTTGTGATGTATAGTGATGCCTCACATAAAGGATTGGGTTGTGTCCTTATGTAGAACGACAAAGTTATTACATATGCGCTAAGGCAACTGATGGACTATGAGAAATGGTATCCGAGTCATGATTTAGAGTTGGCTGCAGTAGTATTTACTCTGAAGATATGGATATACTATCTTTATGGAGAAAAATGTGAGATCTACACGGACCATAAGAGTCTGTAGTATATTTTCACTCAAAAGGACCTGAACATGAGTCAAAGAAGATGGATGGAATTGATAAAAGATTACGATTGTGAGATTTTTTATCATCCAAGCAAAGCAAATGTGGTTGCAGATGCTTTAAGCAGGAAAGGTCGGGAAAAGTTGATGTTGTTAACCACTCAGGAGGAACTTATTTCAACAATGACAAAGCCAGAGTTGGAAATAAAATTTCCAAAAGAATCCGATGAACGACTATTCCAGATAGAAGCTGGTCCAACTTTAGTGGACAAGGTGAAGAATGCTCAACTACAGGATGAAGAATGCAGAAAAATAAAGGAAGGGGTGGACGAAGGTAAAGAGGTGTAATACAGGATTGATACCGAAGGGTTACTGAGGTTCGAGGGAAGAATTTGGGTTCCAGCAATACCGAAGATTAAAGAAGAAATCTTGACCGAAGCTCATTACTCAACATAGTCGATTCATCCGGGGAGTACGAAGATGTATCAAGATTTACGACGTCATTTTTGGTGGCCAAACATGAAAAGAAATGTCGCAGAATGTGTCGCGAGATGCTTAACATGTCAAAGAGTCAAGGCCGAGCATCAAAGATCAAGAGGATTACTTCAACCATTGGAAATACCAGAATGGAAGTAGGAATACATCACAATGGATTTTATGGTGGGTCTTCCAACTACTCGGAGAGGATGCGATGCGATTTTGGTGATAGTGGACAGACTGACAAAATCAGCACACTTTTTGCCAATAAAAATTAGGTTCAATCTTGATCAGTTGGCAAGGTTGTACATTAAAGAGATCATTTCAAGACATGGAGTGCCAGTGTCAATTGTATCAGATAGAGATCCGCGATTCACGTCAAACTTCTGGAAGAGACTATAAGAATGTATGGGAGCATAGTTAAGAATGAGTACGGCATACCATCCACAAACAGATGGCCAAAGCGAACAAACAACCCAGACATTGGAAGATATGCTAAGAGTGTGGGGGCCCCGAATCCAGGTCCTAAATCACCTCAGATTCGGTTCGATCATTCTATCATTATTACTATAATTGCGGAAGATATAAACATGAATAATTTATACATTAAACTTACATACTTTTCCCCAAGGTCGAGTAACCTTAACTTAATCACATTCATAACTTTTCTAACATATAACAACATTATTATCATACAACACTATTACAAAACTAATCGCATACTTATACTAAAGCTTGAACTGTCTTTGACCTTTTCTTGAATCCGACACATTCGTCTTAATCTGCAATGTTTTATCATGATATAGCAAGTGTGAGCATGAAAGTTGCCCAGCAAGTTTAAGTACAATAATATAACGATATATCATGATTGAAGAATTTGAATAATAAGCTGGCTATAATTCAACAATATAATTGTGAACTAGCAGGAACAAACTTTTGACTGAACAAGTATTATACATGAAAAAATATATCTTGACCAACTGGAAATGAAGGTGATCAGCCTTTCATACCTGACTTATACATACAATATGTACAGAATACAATTCATGGCAATCAACAATGATTAACCATAAGCTTATCCGAATGAAACACTCTTAGTAGAGTTAAGTAAAAACAAACTTGCCTGAACTGTTGATTACCGCTACATAATTTATATCGTTTTATCCGAAGACCTAATATTAGTAATATAGATCTCCAATATTAGAATAATATCATCACAATATAATACTATTATATATATAGATATACATAGAATAACCTAAACACAATAACACATAACACATAATCCTATCAGGCTATAACACACATAAGACTTTGTATCAGGTCAAACTATTTCAGTCTGACCTGAATCCGACAAAATTCTAATGTCCCAACGGTCTAGTCGGACAATTCACAAGTTTAAGTTCAATTAAACTCTAACTAAACACTTAACAGTTATCTCAGATAATTTCAACAACAGTCAAAATATTTTTTCAAGTCTCATAATAATTTTTCACATAATTATTATCATTTATCGCGAATTTTCAATAATTAAAAACGTATTTAAATAAATTAAATACCACATAATTTCTTTATCATTAATATTAATTTATTATCAAATATTAATGAAATACATCACATAATATTATAATATATTTATAATATTTAAAAGTATTTTTAATACCTTAAAATCACTTTTATATGATTTTTAAACACTTAAATCCATTATCCAATAATTGCTTTTAATATTAAAATATTAATATTTTTATGACAAAATATCAAAAGTTATATTTTATAACTTAAAATATTTTTCTAACACTTAAATCATTTTTATATGATTTATAAAACATTAATTCTATTTTTTCTTAATTTATTTAATATAGTTATTAAATAAACTAATTATCATTAATATTGATTAATTAATGAAATTCATCCCAAAATATTAAAAGTCATTGAAAATAACTTAAAATATTTTATTATACCATAATATTATTTTTCATGTATTAAAACCATTTTTAAATAATTTATTTAATATTATAATTAAATAAATTAAATAACATTTATATTCCAAAATATTAAATATTTATGAAATATACTCAAAATAATTAAAAACTATTTTTTAGATTTTAAAATAATTTTTCAGAATTTATTATGTATTTTATAATAATTAAAAACCATTTTTATCAATTTTTAAATAATTTCTGGAAAATAATAATAATAAACTGTCGCTAAAGGGCCCTATAGCGACAGAACCGTTGCTATAGGTGTTCTTGAGCCTGCCCAGAAATTCGTGTCAGTGGACAAGGTAGATACTTTGACCGTCAATAAATTCAAGGTTATATGGTTTCTGGGCTGGATAAAGTTCTTGGATTGTAGTCAACGTGCAATACTACAACTAGAATCAAGGTTCCTGGCCATTCAATAACAGATCAGAGAGATCTAAGCTCTCCAAATCGTTGTCAGGCCCTGCTCTTAAGTTTCTGGGTTTTCCAAAATTGAGGTAGCTACTTTGAGCCTTTAAATCTTTGCCTTCCCAGCTTTGTTTGTGTGATATAAGTGTTCAATCTTGTAGTACTTATGTCAGGGTACACGAACGTAACCCTAACGCACCCTAACAACATCGAATCTAAAAAACAAAGGCCGGTCAAACGTATGGTCAGAAACTGTTCTTGGTGAATTCTGGGTTTTCCAGAAATTCAACCGAACAATTGGTCAAAGCATGTTTGACCACTGATTACTTTTGTTCTGAGCAAGATCCAGGTGATATAATGGTTTGAGTATGTAGATTACATGTCAGGCTACAATATGAAATCAACAACATAACTAAAACACTTAACAGAAGCAAGATTTAAGCCCTGCAAAAATGATGTCAGACAAGATCTGGGTTTTTGGGTTGCCCAGAAACCCATTTTCGTGACTGGTCAACGCGGTTTGACCGCTTATATCTTTCGATCTACACATGCTCTGGACTTGATTCAAGTTTTAGATCAAAGTCCTTACAACATACTACAAGTACAAACTCTTAAAACACATAAAACATTAACAAGAAATGATCTAGAGGCCCTGACATTTGGCTGTCAGGCCAAAAATTTCTAGTTTTCCAGATTTTTCAAAACATCAATTTCGTGCACTTTAATGTTATAGATCCTTGATCTATCAACCCAGATCACAAAAAACATATTATTACATAACTTTAAACAGTCAATTACAACATCTAACATCAAATCCTAAAATTTTTATAAAGCTATGGTTTATACCTTTATGCTTGATTTCTTGAATCTGATTCTTTGATGCTGATCATGGAATGTTAAGACATGATATTAGCATATCATATCTCACTTTCTCACTCTATATTTCCAAATTTTAGAGAGAGAGGGTCTTGAGAGAAATGAAAAATAAAGTTAGCCTTTTCTCTTTCTTTAATATATATATATATATATATATATATATATATATATATATATATATATATATATATATATATATATAAATGATACAATGCACTTGGTTGTGTGGAATGGCTGAGCTAGCTGCTAGAAATTAGACAATAATTCATAAGTTAGGCTAGGGTTTGGTCACCAACCCACAACTAGGACAAACTATGCAAGTTAACTAAATAAAGAATGAAAAAGGGCAAAATGGTCATTTTCTATTTAATGGCAATTTGGACATTTGACCAAACCCTTAGGGTTTAGGGTTTGGGTAGATTTAGGATTTAGGGTTTGAAACCCTTAGGGTTTACACATTTAATTTCTAACATTTTTGAATTTCGATTTTCAAAAATAGAAAATTAATATTTCTAAATTATAATTAGAATTTTCTAATTATACTAAAATTTCTTAATAACTAATTAAATCTTGCTAATTAGGATTAGTAATTCCTAATTACAATTGCTAATTTTGTAATTAGGGTCAAAATGGTCATTAGGGTTTTATAAAATACTAATTAGGGTTTCTAATAGAAAAATAATTTTCTAATTTAAAAAATTAAATTTTGTAATTAGATTAGAATTTTCTAATCTTTGAAAATTAGGATTAATATTTCCTAATTAACATTAAAATCATTAAATTAACACTTAGGTTTTTCCCAATTATAAATTAGGGTTTATATTTCTGAATTAGGGTTTCAGATTTCTAAAACTGAAGATAGGGTTTTCAGAACCAATTTCTAGTGTTTCTTGTTAAACGCTAAGGTTTTCTAACCGAACGTTGACGTTCTTAATATATAATTAGGGTTTGTTACAGATATCATTTATCTGGTCAACCCTTGACCCTTAATCACATACTGTACACATATACACAGAACATAATCACGTATTTCTTAATCCTGAATAATTCACCTAAATTATTCACAGAATTTTGAAATCCTCAAAATTCCATCTTAAAAATATCACACACATACACTATTTTTCTGTATAGGTTCTAATTTTGAACCTTAAATCAATAAATAAAATTTTTAAAAATATTCAAAATTCTCGGGTTGTCACATTCACCCCTTCTTCTAAAAATTTCGTCCCCGAAATTTACCTTACACCTTACACCTTACTACTTACACCATTCACACATATCATCACATGCTACCTAATACACCTATCACAAGAGATAAAAGTTTGAAATTGTGTTGAGGAGTCATATAGACCATGAACTACTTAGGTTTATAGGTATTACTACCTGCTACTTATTTCAATTAAGAAAAAGGTACTCTACCCCGTACAAAGGTTAACAGTATGTTTACAATCACAAAGAAGGTAAACTACCGATGCGGGTACTTTAGATGATCAATCTATTGTACCTTAGTAAGCAGAACGACTATATGCGTTCTTAGATTGGAATATTTTATCCAATTAGTATATCCCCATTTTCAGGGTTGTTCACCTCAGACTTATCATAGGATTCCGCACCAAAACAATTTGGGTCGGGAAATTTATTTCAATGAACACTTAGAGTTTTCATAACATTAGTCTAGCTGAATCGAATAGCATAGACTCATATCAATAATTCAATTCAATCGAATTATTTAAGTGTAGCCAAACCCCGTTGGCAAATTGAAATTTTTTTGAAAATATTTTCGAGAATGACATCATGATGCCGTATTGTATTAACAGTCCGTTTGAGGATGCCGTCATTGTATGACTTTGCCATAACACATCATACAATAGTGGAACAATGATTTTAGATCAAATTCACACTAAGTATTCCTGTATTTACAACTCCATCACCTTTTTATCATCTCTGCACCAGGTTACATGGTACATGAGTGATAATTAAAACATATTTCGATATTTCAAATCATTTGCGTCTAGCTGAAATAAGTAGCATAGACTTAAACTTTAAACCGTTTCAAAAATGATTACGAGTCTACATATATATATATATATATATATATATATATATATATATATATATTTATTTAAAGGCACATAGTGCGTATTTAGCTTGATGTCAAAATTTCGAAGTCTAGCATAGCTAGGAGTTTTGGAAAACTTATTTCTTCACTAGTAATCATTTGCTTAACAATCTATCTGTTCCTATTATCCTCAATATTCTGTTTACACACAACTATACCCAGTTCGTCACACCACACTTATGAGTTCATTTACTTGCCACAATCATATGAGTTTAAGAACTTGTCCTAGTCTGACCTTTGGCGTCCGTTCACTGAGGGGTTCATAAATATTTCATATAACTATGAGTCAAGAATGTCACATAAGTATGAGTTTTAAGAACTCGTACTTAACCTTATATCCTCTACCTATGACCTATCTATCTGTTATACACATGAGAAAGGAATCACCCTCTTAACATGCATATAGCAAATAGAGCGACACAACATTTCAATGATTATCATTGTCAGAACTAAGTAGGTTTTACACCAAGTACAATTCCCCGCCCATACAAGAAATCATACAACTCAGCTACTGACATGAGTCTTCAATTGAATCCCCACCTAACACTAACACCCTTCTCAATACGAATTTCATTTAACTTGTATTCATAATCCTTTCCTGAATCTGTACCAATTCATAGTACAACTGTCACCCAACAAACTTGCTGTAACTTTTCAATCATTAGATTGACTCTTCTTCCTGTTATCACCTTATCAGATCACGGGGTGATTGCATCGTATATATTACGATTCATTTCTATGTCTTGATGGTTTTGTTTTACGATCTTCTATCACTGTACTTTTAGTCTTTTATACTATATCTATTCACCATTACTATTTAACTTTATTATCAGAGTTAGGGAACTCTGTATCTTATAACTCGCCGAGATTTGTCTTTGAATCTTACCTACAACCTAACTCTATGTGAGTTAGATCTTATCCTAATCACAACGGTTATTAATATCAAGTATTCCTACCTAAGGTTAATAACCTACAGCTCTTATACCAACTGTGGGGCCCCCGAATCTAGGTCTTAAATCACCTCAGATCCGGTTCGATCATTCTATCACTATTACTATATTTGCGAAAGATATAAACATAAATTGTTTATACATTAAACTTACATACTTTTCCCCAAGGTCAAGTAACCTTAACTTAATCACATTCATAACTTTTCTAACATATAACAACATTATTATCATACAATACTATTACAAAACTAATCGCATACTTATACTAAAGCTTAAACTGTCTTTGACCTTTTCTTGAATCCGACGCGTTCGTCTTAATCTGCAATGTTTTATCATGATATAGCAAGAGTGAGCATGAAAGTTGCCCAACAAGTTTAAGTGCAACAATATAACGATATATCATGATTGAAGAATTTGAATAATAAGCTAGCTATAATTCAACAATATTATTGTAAACTAGCAGGAACAAACTTTTGACTGAACAGGTATTATACATGAACAAATATATCTTGACCAACTGGTAATGAAGGTGATCAGCCTTTCATACCTGACTTATACATACAATATGTACAGAATACAATTCATGGCAACCAGCAATGATTAACCATAAGCTTATCCGAATGAAACACTCTTAGTAGAGTTAAGTAAAAATAAACTTGCCTGAACTGTTGATTACCGCTACATAATTTATATCGCTTTATCCGAAGACCTAATATTAGAAATATAGATCTCTAATATTAAAATAATATCATCACAATATAATACTATTATATATATAGATATACATAGAATAACCTAAACACAATAACACATAACACATAATCCTATCAGTCTATAACACACATAAGACTTTGTATCAGGTCAAACTATTTCAGTCTGACCTGAATCCGACAAAATTCTAATGTCCCAACGGTCTAGTCGGACAATTCACAAGTTTAAGTTCAATTAAACTCTAACTAAACACTTAACAGTTATCTTAGATAATTTCAACAACAGTCGAAATATTTTTTCAAGTCTCATAATAATTTTTCACATAATTATTATCATTTATCGCGAATTTTCAATAATTAAAAACGTATTTAAATAAATTAAATACCACATAATTTCTTTATCATTAATATTAATTTATTATCAAATATTAATGAAATACATCACATAATATTATAATATATTTATAATATTTCAAAGTATTTTTAATACCTTAAAATTATTTTTATATGATTTTTAAACACTTAAATCCATTATCCAATAATTGTTTTTAATATTAAAATATTAATATTTTTATGACAAAATATCAAAAGTTATATTTTATAACTTAAAAAATATTTTTCTAACACTTAAATCATTTTTATATGATTTATAAAACATTAATTCTATTTTTTCTTAATTTATTTAATATAGTTATTAAATAAACTAATTATCATTAATATTGATTAATTAATGAAATTCATCCCAAAATATTAAAAGTCATTGAAAATAACTTGAAATATTTTATTATACCATAATATTATTTTTCATGATTTTTCATGTATTAAAACAATTTTTAAATAATTTATTTAATATTATAATTAAATAAATTAAATATCATTTATATTCTAAAAATATTAAATATTTATGAAATATACTCAAAATAATTAAAAACTATTTTTCAGATTTTAAAATAATTTTTTAGAATTTATTATGTATTTTTTAATAATTAAAAACTATTTTTATCAATTTTTAAATAATTTCCAAAAAATAATAATAATAAACTGCCGCTAAAGGGCCCTATAGCGACAGAACCGTCGCTATAGGTGTTCTTGAGCCTGCCCAAAAATTCGTGTCAGTGGACAAGATGGATACTTTGACCGTCAATAAATTCAAGGTTATATGGTTTCTGGGCTGGATAAAGTTCTTGGATTGTAGTCAACGTGCAATACTACAACTAGAATCAAGGTTCCTGGCCATTCAACAACAGATCAGAGAGATCTAAGCTCTCCAAATCGTTGTCAGGCCCTGCTCTTAAGTTTCTGTGTTTTCCAGAATCGAGGTAGCTACTTTGAGCCTTTAAATCTTTGCCTTCCCAGCTTGGTTTGTGTGATATAAGTGTTCAATCTTGTAGTACTTATGTCAGGGTACACGAACGTAACCCTAACGCACCCTAACAACATCGAATCTAAGAAACTAAGGCCGGTCAAACGTATGGTCAGAAACTGTTCTTGGTGAATTCTGGGTTTTCCAGAAATTCAACCGGACAGTTGGTCAAAGCATGTTTGACCACTGATTACTTTTGTTCTGAGCAAGATCCAGGTGATCTAATGGTTTGAGTATGTAGATTACATGTCAGGCTACAATATGAAATCAACAACATAACTAAAACACTTAACAGAAGCAAGATTTAAGCCCTGCAAAAATGATGTCAGACAAGATCTGGGTTTTTGGGTTGCCCAGAAACCCATTTTCGTGACTGGTCAACGCGGTTTGACCGCTTATATCTTTCGATCTACTCATGCTCTGGACTTGATTCAAGTTTTAGATCAAAGTCCTTACAACATACTACAAGTACAAACTCTTAAAACACATAAAACATTAACAAGAAATGATCTAGAGGCCCTGACATTTGGCTGTCAGGCCAAAAATTTCTAGTTTTCCAGATTTTTCAAAACATCAATTTCGTGCACTTTAATGTTATAGATCCTTGATCTATCAACCCAGATCACAAAAAACATATTATTACATAACTTTAAACAGTCAATTACAACATCTAACATCAAATCCTAAAATTTTTATAAAGCTATGGTTTATACCTTTATGCTTGATTTCTTGAATCTGATTCTTTGATGCTGATCATGGAATGTTAAGACATGATATTGGCATATCATATCTCACTTTCTCACTCTATATTTCCAAATTTTAGAGAGAGAGGGTCTTGAGAGAAATGAAAAATAAAGTTAGCCTTTTCTCTTTCTTTAATCTATATATATATATATATATATATATATAAAATGATACAATGCACTTGGTTGTGTGGAATGGCTGAGCTAGCTGCTAGAAATTAGACAATAAGTCATAAGTTAGGCTAGGGTTTGGTCACCAACCCACAACTAGGACAAACTATGCAAGTTAACTAAATAAAGAATGAAAAAGGGCAAAATGGTCATTTTCTATTTAATGGCAATTTGGACATTTGACCAAACCCTTGGGGTTTAGGGTTTGGGTAGATTTAGGGTTTAAGGTTTGAAACTCTTAGGGTTTACACATTTAATTTTTAACATTTTCGAATTTCGGTTTTCAAAAATAGAAAATTAATATTTCTAAATTATAATTAGAATTTTCTAATTATACTAAAATTTCTTAATCACTAATTAAATCTTGCTAATTAGGATTAGTAATTCCTAATTACAATTACTAATTTAGCAATTAGGGTCAAAATGGTCATTAGGGTTTTATAAACCACTAATTAGGGTTTCTAATAGAAAACTAATTTTCTAATTTAAAAAATTAGATTTTGTAATTAGATTAGAATTTTCTAATCTTTGAAAATTAGGATTAATATTTTCTAATTAACATTAAAATAATTAAATTAACACTTAGGTTTTCCCCAATTATAAATTAGGATTTATATTTCTGAATTTGGGTTTCAGATTCTTGAAACTGAATATAGGGTTTTCAGAACCGATTTCTAGGGTTTCTTGTTAAACGCTAGGGTTTTCTTACCGAACGTTGACGTTATTAATATATAATTAGGGTTTGTTACAGATATCATTTATCTGGTCAACCCTTGACCCTTAACCACATATTGTACACATATACACAGAACATAATCACGTATTTCTTAATCCTGAATAATTCACCTAAATTATTCACAGAATTTTGAAATCCTCAAAATTCCATCTTTAAAATATCACACACATACACTATTTTTCTGTCTAGGTTCTAATTTGGAATCTTAAATCAATAAATAAAAATTTTAAAAATATTCAAAATTCTCGGGTTGTCACAAAGAGCATGCATCATGGACTTCAAAGGGAGCTGAGATGAACATTTACCGTTGGTGGAATTTGCCTACAACAACAGTTACCACACAAGCATCGGCATGCCGCTTTACGAAGCATTATACGACAGAAAGTGCAGAACTCCACTGTGCTGGGATGAAGTCGGTGAACGCCAACTGTTAGGATCAGAACTGGTACAACAAACTGCTGAGGTTGTCAAACTCATCAGAACAAGATTGGTAGCTATTTAAGACAGACAAAAGAAGTATACTGATCAACACAGACAAGATCATGTATTCGACATAGGAAATTATGTGTTCTTAAAAGTTTCTCCTTGGAAGGAAAAAATTTATTTCGGTAAAATGGGAAAGCTAAGCCCGAGGTTTATTGGAAACTTCGAAGTATTGCGAAGAGTTGGAGAAGTGGCTAACGAGGTAGCTCTACCTCTAGAATTGCTAAACCCGATTAAAAGCACGTGATCGAGTACGAACCATTGTAGTTTGACAAAGACTTGTCCTATGAAGAGATTCCTATCTAGATAGTTGACAGGAAAGAACAGGTGCTTAGGAATAAAGTTATACCTTTTGTGAAGGTGATATGGAGGAATCACAATGTTGAAGAAGCTATGTGGAAACTCGAGGATAAAATGATGAAAGATTACCCTGAGTTATTTGTTTAATTTGTGTCTTCGATTCTGGGAATAAAATCTTTGTAAGTACGGAAGAATGTGACGAATGATTTGTTTGAGTTGTGATTCTGGGGACAGAATCCTTGTAAGGAGGGAAGGATGTAATAATCCAGAATTTTAATGATAATTTTTAAATATTTATTGAGTTATATAAATATTTAATGGATGTGTTTATTGTTGAATAAATATTTAATTTGATTTGACTTGATTCGTTAATTATTTGCTAAGTAAATAATTAAGGAGTCAAGAAAATTAATTGTTATGAGATAGTATACTAATTTAATTTAATAATTAAGTTAGAGAGTTTATAATGATTAAATGAATTATTATATTTTAATTTGAATTTGTAATTAAAATGATGTGTTAGTTGATTAAATAAAATTATAATTATAAAGAAAATTATAATTATGTTGTATCGATTTATATGATGAATTAAATTAATAAATTGTTATTAGAATTAATTAAATTAAATATTAAAATTTAATTAAATAAAAGTATGACAAATAACCTTACTACAAATGAGTTATTAAAATAAATTAAAGGAGTTTAATTTAGTTTTGCCAAACAAGGTTTAATGCATATTAAGTCTTTAATTTAAATACGTTTACCAAACAAGGTGTAAGAATTAATGGGTTATTTTTTTAGTTAGCTAGCCAAACAAGCCTTATGGCTTTTGATTTTCAAATAAAATTATAACTGATGTCAGTTAAAGTTATAATTATTTTATATACTTAATACCTATATTTTTATTATACGTTATATTTTAGTACGTAAGTTAGAATAGAGAAGAAAGACTCAGAAGAAGAAAAAGAAGAGAAGAAGAAAATTGAGAGAAAACTTGAGAGAATTCTAGAGAAGTTCTGAGAGAAGAATTGGGGAAAAGAAAGCTTGTTGATCAAAGGAAAAATTATCATCTTCTAGAAAATAAGGTATCATATTACTCTTTTAAATTTCTTTAAAGTTCTAGTTTTATTCTATTCCAAAAAAAATCTCTGTAAAAACTTTGTAAAGGTTAAATTATTGGTGCTATATAGTTTCTATGTGATAATTAATTGTTATGAAATTGTTCTCATACGTTTATATATGACTATAGTGAATGAATTCATGTTAAGTATGTATTTTGTGAACGAAATCATATTACATTGAATTGTTATGAATATATGTATGAATATGGCTTAGTTTAAAGTAAAATTAAGGTTTAATTCTTTGTATAACGTATTAATTGATTTTTAATTTTAAAAGAGGATGAATAAACATAAACAATGTATTTTGAATTAACTGTTTTGGTTAAAAAATAAAATCATAGTGATGATTTTCACTAAAAATGTTAAAAAGTGAAGTTTTATCAAAAATTGTGACGCCCCCAAAATTAGGTATACATCACCCATCTTGGGTCGTCAGATACATAGTACAGAATATAAATACAACTTAATAATACAACTGTCGTGTACAATACGACAAAACATAAACTGTGAGTTTGAATACAAATATTATCTTCTAGAGAGTATTCATACTCAAAAGGAGTCCTCATTACATTTATTAACACACCATTACATAGAATAGTGAGGACTACTAACTAATACTATCATTTGGACCATCACTCCGTACCCCGACTTGTCCCAGCTACGTTCTCATTTTCTGAAGAGAACAGTGAAAGAAAGGGTGAGCTCAACTAGCCCAGTAAGAAATATTATGACTAAGATAATGCAGAATAAATTATCATTAGCCTTCAACAATGTTAAACTGATAAAATATAATAGACATCAAGTTTAACTGTAGCGGAACAAGCAATCCATTAAAAGAGTCAAGTAGAAAATAAACTCTACTATCTTTTATGATTTAAAAAGTTTTTCAACACTGTGATCGCTGAGACTCAGCTTAATAAAATAATCCACATCATCGAATCACCCCTGCACTACGGCCGAGGATATTCGTGTATTCATTAATGGTCATGATCATGCCAACAACTGTCCATCAATGCACTACGGGCCAATGAGGACTTTTACCACATTATTTGTAACATTACGGTCATGATTATACCGAATAATCCATGGTCATAATCATACCAAGTCCATCTATGCACTACAGGCCACAGATGACTTTCAACATTTTATAAACATGAGGATGATGACAATGATATAAGAATTCAATAAAACAAGTTCAAGAATTAATTTATCCAGGAATTAACAACGTCCAAATTGTCAACATGATACTGCATTGTGGAGTAAAATTCAAGAATGCTTAGAAGAATATTTTCTTGAAAAGATACTGGATGAAACGCAACTATCAAGGATATTCCACAAATTTCATGGAGTATAGAAGTCAAAACTTAACCAACTGAGTATAATAAAGAATGTAATAACAAAAGAAATCACCATGCATGCGATAGACCGCACAGACAGGTTATTCCAACAGAATAATAAAAAATGGAACCAGGTCCGGCGTAAACGCACAGACAGGATATTCCGACAGAATAATAAATAATGGAACCAGGTCCGGTGTAAAATACACAGACAGGATGTTCCAATAGAATAATAATAAAAATGGAACCAGGTCCGGTGTAAAACACACAGACAGGATGTTCCAACAGAATAATAGAAGAATGTCACCAAGTATAGGGTAGACCGCGTATACTGGTTATTCCAACAGAATAATAAAGAATGGAATAACAGAAGTTCTCTTCATGAATATAAAAGAAATAATATTCGCTACCTTAAAAGACCTGGATATTGGAAAAGTGAAGTAGCATAATACTTTTATTCGCTCTCTCTTATTCTCTCTATACTTTCTCTCTCTATAGCTTGAATGAATTCGTGAAAAATAATAAAGCCCTAGGCCTCTATTTATAGAAAAACTGAGGGTGGCTCTTGGTCTTAACGAAGGGTCAAATGACTCTTGGTCTTAACGAATGGTCAAATGACTCTTGGTAATATTGAAGGGACAACTACTATTGACGAAAGTAATTACTATTGACCAAGGTAAATACTATTGACGAAGGTAATTACTATTGACCAAGGTAAATACTATTGACCAAGGTAAATACTATTGATGAAGGTAATTACTATTGACCAAGATAAATACTATTGACGACGGTAATTACTATTGACGACGGTAATTACTATTGATGACGGTAATTACTATTGACGACGGTAATTACTATTGACGACGGTAATTACTATTGACGAAGAGACTCTTAGATGATGACATATGGCCCCCCACAATTATTGATTTAATAATATAACATATTATACAGATGATACTATGATAATAATTTAAGAGATATGATGCAGCAATTACTGTAGCAATAATTGAGTATAGCTGAGTGACTTCTCACGTAAGCATCAACAATCAATACCGTGTGCTACTATGCAACCACGCTTATTACTGTACTTTTACTACCGGATAGTTCAACAGTTTTAACGGTTTTAACGGTAACACCTCAGCCGTTATTTTTATAGAAAGATAATTTTGTCGTTTTCTAACTACGACTATACTTCTGTTGTGCGGTCCACCAATGATTGTGTCGTCGTACGAATATTCCCCGACAAAAAGAATATTCTCCGACCAAACGAATATAATATGACAACTTACATACATTGTAAAATTTATAAATACTACCCATAACTATTATATCAAATCCACACCATAATATAAAAAAAAATTATTTCGAGAAAAATTAAATATTTATTCATAAAATCTGGGGTCTCACAATCTCCCCTCCTTATGGAATTTCGCCCTCGAAATTTACGTACGTACTTGGTATGCCGAACATGTGAGGATACCTTGACTTCACTTCAAATTCTAACTCTTGAGGTATAACCTTTAAGCATCGAATATGATCCTTCTTATCCAAGATATTAACACGTATCTCCTCATACGTTAAATCTTTCGCTATCTCGTCCGGTTCTAAATTAATAATGTGGTTCGAGTCGTCCACATATTTACGTAACATCGATACGTAAAAAAAATGTTCTGAACACGCAACATACTTGGCGATAAAATGAGTCTATAGGCCACAGTTCCTACTTCATCGAGGATTTCAAATGGGCCAATTAAATCGAGAGTTGAGATTTTCTCTCTTCGTCAATTCTTGCTTCTAGAATAACGCCCTCTTGAACCTTCTTCTTCACATTTATCAGCTCCGAGTATGTAGCTTGAGCGGCTTTAACTTTATCGATTAAAGTCGATTTTAATCGTATATTCGTTATCTTCACGCGGGTTCGTATATTCGCACTTGTAACCGTATACGATCTTCTACACAACGCATCAGCTACCACGTTCGCTTTTCCACGATGTTACGATCGTAATCTTCAATAGCTCGAGCCAACGTCTTTGGCGCATAATACGTTCGTTTTAGTTGAAGAAATATTTGAGGGTTTAAGAAATGGGTTTTGTACTGGGGTCAATACAAAATTTAATTTTACGCTCTGGGGTAGGCTAAGAAGTCTTCAAGAATACGTCAAGAAATTTATTAACAATAGAAATATCGTTCAAAACTGTGACCCTCATCCAAGACTTGGATAACACGTCACATTGATACCTATCAACTTGTCATCGTCATTCACGACATCGCCTACAGAAAGTCTGGCTTCGGTCCATTCCACACAAGGAAGTCATCAGCGAAAGGATCGGGGCTCTTTATTTATGGCTTGATATGACAATGATTGACTTTAGTGGTTTGGTTACTTTGAATTTGCATAACAGATTGGTTAGGAATATGAAAGCTAACAACCTTACGAAAAGCATGATGAGTAGTTAACCTATCATTTCTAAAAATCTCATCAAAAGAAAGTATTTTCAAAGAGATAAGATCAACAGGTAACGTGAAAGTGTTGATTTGAACAAGATTTATAAATAGTGGAGGTAACAAAGGTTTCTCCCAACGGAATTTCAACAGAGAAATCAAAGTCTAACTTGTCCGGAGTTAAGTTCAAATATTGAACACAACTAGGTGAAATAAAAGAGTGAGTAGAACCGGTATCTAACACGGTATAGACTTCGCAAGAGTTTATGACTAACATACCCGTGATAATTTTATTCAGGTTCCTCGTCACGAAAAAAAATGCTCTCTCTTAAACTACTGGCTTTGGCTTTTCTGGGACGGTCTTTGGTGCCTCCATCCTATCTGAACTTGTCTTCGGTGAACGACAAAATCGGGCTAAGTGACCTTCTCTTCCACAATTATAGCATGCTTTGGATGGCATCGTGCAGTTTGGACTGATGTGTCCCTCCCTTCCACATTTGAAGCATATGATAGGTGGTCGTTCTCCTTCCTTAACAACGGGTGCTGGTGCTGACGTCTTTCCATCATTGTTGAATCTCCTCTTCTTGAAATGTCCATTCTTATTGTTTTGGCCCTGATTACCACCGAAGTGGTTACCATTTCTGGCCTGTTGATTCCCTCCACGCTTGTTGTCACCGCTTCGATGACTGCTCTCACTGGTATTATCATTTTGCCGGCTGCTCTCTTTTGGTTGCGTTGTCTCGTTATCGCGCTCCACCAACTGAGCCCTATTTACAACATCTGAATACAAACACAGTTTATGAGAAACAAGATGTTGACGTATCTCCGGCTTCAAACCTCTTAAAAACATCCGCGTCATTCTTTCTTCATTATCCACCAGGTGGGACGCAAACCGGGATAACTCCGCAAATTTTGCCTCGTACTGCGACACGGTCATATTATTCTGCTCCAATTTGATGAACTCCACCTCCTTCATGTGACGAATACTCTCGGGAAAGTATTTGTCGTTAAACAGATCTTGAAACTTCTCCCAAGACATCTTCAGTGCGGCAGGTTGAGTACGCTTTATCGATTCCCACCAGTAATCTGCCTCTCCTCGCAACATAATGGCGGCAAAGGGAACCTTTTGCTCCTCGGAGCAACCCAAGACATCAAATATCTTGGTGATCTGCTTTATCCATGTTTCAGCTACAAGTGGTTTGGGTTCTCCCTTAAACTCCGGTGGTCCCAGCTCCTTAAACTGTTTAGCGGTGACCGCCTGCGAGTTTCCAGTATTTCCACCTACGTTGTGGACAGGAGCCGCTTTCACCTGTTGTTGCATGAATTGCATAAAGCCTCTGAACATTTGATCATTCATCATTTGGTCAGTGTTGTTGTTTGCATGAGGATTGACACCTTCCTGATGCACATTATCCTGATTATTGATATGTGGTGAATCAACAGTCGTCTGTGCTCCATTGCTATTCTCAACATTCTCAGATGCCATTTTCAGATACTGTCACAAAATAAAAATTAATTGATATGTCATATATTATCCTTATATTATGACTGACCAATTAAATACCATGCAAATAAACTTAGGTATGCCATACTAGCGAAGGAATTCCCCGTCTCTCCCCTCCTAGTTCTATTCTCACATCTTAGCCAGGGATCATATCCCTAAGCTCTGATACCAACTGTGACGCCCCCAAAATTAGGTATACATCACCCATCTTGGGTCGTCAGATACATAGTACAGAATATAAATACAACTTAATAATACAACTGTCGTGTACAATACGACAAAATATAAACTGTGAGTTTGAATACAAATATTATCTTCTAGAGAGTATTCATACTCAAAAGGAGTCCTCATTACATTTATTAACACACCATTACATAGAATAGTGAGGACTACTAACTAATACTATCATTTGGACCATCACTCCGTACCCCGACTTGTCCCAGCTACGTTCTCATTTTCTGAAGAGAACAGTGAAAGAAAGGGTGAGCTCAACTAGCCCAGTAAGAAATATTATGACTAAGATAATGCAGAATAAATTATCATTAGCCTTCAACAATGTTAAACTGATAAAATATAATAGACATCAAGTTTAACTGTAGCGGAACAAGCAATCCATTAAAAGAGTCAAGTAGAAAATAAACTCTACTATCTTTTATGATTTAAAAAGTTTTTCAACACTGTGATCGCTGAGACTCAGCTTAATAAAATAATCCACATCATCGAATCACCCCTGCACTACGGCCGAGGATATTCGTGTATTCATTAATGGTCATGATCATGCCAACAACTGTCCATCAATGCACTACGGGCCAATGAGGACTTTTACCACATTATTTGTAACATTACGGTCATGATTATACCGAATAATCCATGGTCATAATCATACCAAGTCCATCTATGCACTACAGGCCACAGATGACTTTCAACATTTTATAAACATGAGGATGATGACAATGATATAAGAATTCAATAAAACAAGTTCAAGAATTAATTTATCCAGGAATTAACAACGTCCAAATTGTCAACATGATACTGCATTGTGGAGTAAAATTCAAGAATGCTTAGAAGAATATTTTCTTGAAAAGATACTGGATGAAACGCAACTATCAAGGATATTCCACAAATTTCATGGAGTATAGAAGTCAAAACTTAACCAACTGAGTATAATAAAGAATGTAATAACAAAAGAAATCACCATGCATGCGATAGACCGCACAGACAGGTTATTCCAACAGAATAATAAATAATGGAACCAGGTCCGGCGTAAACGCACAGACAGGATATTCCGACAGAATAATAAATAATGGAACCAGGTCCGGTGTAAAACACACAGACAGGATGTTCCAACAGAATAATAATAAAAATGGAACCAGGTCCGGTGTAAAACACACAGACAGGATGTTCCAACAGAATAATAGAAGAATGTCACCAAGTATAGGGTAGACTGCGTATACTGGTTATTCCAACAGAATAATAAAGAATGGAATAACAGAAGTTCTCTTCATGAATATAAAAGAAATAATATTCGCTACCTTAAAAGACCTGGATATTGGAAAAGTGAAGTAGCATAATACTTTTATTCTCTCTCTCTTATTCTCTCTATACTTTCTCTCTCTATAGCTTGAATGAATTCGTGAAAAATAATGAAGCCCTAGGCCTCTATTTATAGAAAAACTGAGGGTGGCTCTTGGTCTTAACGAAGGGTCAAATGACTCTTGGTCTTAACGAATGGTCAAATGACTCTTGGTAATATTGAAGGGACAACTACTATTGACGAAAGTAATTACTATTGACCAAGGTAAATACTATTGACGAAGGTAATTACTATTGACCAAGGTAAATACTATTGACCAAGGTAAATACTATTGACCAAGGTAAATACTATTGACGAAGGTAATTACTATTGACCAAGGTAAATACTATTGACGACGGTAATTACTATTGACGACGGTAATTACTATTGACGACGGTAATTACTATTGACGAAGAGACTCTTAGATGATGACATATGGCCCCCCCACAATTATTGATTTAATAATATAACATATTATACAGATGATACTATGATAATAATTTAAGAGATATGATGCAGCAATTACTGTAGCAATAATTGAGTATAGCTGAGTGACTTCTCACGTAAGCATCAACAATCAAAACCGTGTGCTACTATGCAACCACGCTTATTACTGTACTTTTCCTACCGGGTAGTTCAACAGTTTTAACGGTAACACCTCAACCGTTATTTTTATAGAAAGATAATTTTGTCGTTTTCTAACTACGACTATACTTCTGTTGTGGGGTCCACCAATGATTGTACCGTCGTTCGAATATTCCCCGACAAAAAGAATATTCTCCGACCAAACGAATAATTTATGCTTAGCGTTAAAATGTTTGTGCACAATACATTGTACGAAGGGCTAATTCCCCTAAGTATGAGGAGTCCCTATAGTCTTGTGACTGTTAAAGTTTAAGTTGAATGATTACTTATAACTATGGACATACTTCGTGGTCTTATGACCCTCAGTTAAATATTTCATGATTCTGATTATCATTGATAAAACATTTTGTTCAATTTCATTGTGCCTATTATTTGGCAGTGGTTGTAAAGTTTTATTCATTATCATTTCAAGTGAGCCTTGTTTACTCACTCTTGCTTATATAACTATTACAACTAAAGTAGAGAAGGTCGACGTACCTAGCACCAGTAAAGGGAAAGGCAAGATGAACACGTATTGAAAACATGTAATTATGTTGACATTTTATTGTCAGACTTTATTTAAATGATTGTAATGAAGTTATTAAATTTTTTCACATTTGAATGATTGTATTTAAAGGTTAGATAACCTGAGAAATTTTTATTAATATAATCCTTTAATGGGAAGGTTTATTATCTAATTTTATTATGATTGGGTAGTTTAGATGTGAATGTTTTTATTAAGTGAACACCAAATCCTGTGAAAATGAAGTACCTGGATTTGGAGGTGTCACAAGGGTTCTTGGTCAGTTTTCAAAACATGATTTTCTGGTTTCTAGATGTTATGGATCCTTGCTGTAACATCTTGGATCACTAAATAACATCCATTAACACAACTTTAACCAATAAACAACAATATCTAACATGAAACACATAAATTTACAAGTTTAGGGCTTATTCCTTTTTCTAGCTTTGATTCTTGAACTGATCCTTGATGATCTGATCTTTGAGAGTTAAGATATGATCATAGCTTATCTCCTCACTCTCTCACACTCCCCATTCCCGAAATTTTAGAGAGAGAAGGGCTTGGCTAACTTTGGAAAGTAAAGTAAGTAACATTACTTACTTTTTAAGTTATAAAACTTTGATTTAATGTATTTGTGTTGCAAGGTGGCACTATAATCTGATCTTGGAAGATATAAGACACATGGGATAAACATAGAGTGATGACTCACAAAATTTTATAAATCTTTTACTTAAGTTTTAAGAAAAGGGTATTTTGGTCATTTCGCACCTACTAAGGGTAGTTTGGTCTTTTCCCCTATAAATTGAATGGTATTTTGGACATTTCCCTTTTATTCCATAACTTATAACACTAGGCCATTTATACTTGGCTTTTAAATTTCCAAATTATGGTTTTGGATTCCCAGAACTAAAATTAGGGTTTTCGAACGTATTGTTAGGGTTTCTAACATTTCGTTAAAGTTTACTAACTTAACCATGATGTTCTCACATAACTTTAGGGTTTGCTAAAGTTATAACTTATCTGATAAATCCTTGATCCTTATTCACAAACTGTACACATAAACAATCACTGTACACATATAAGATCTCATATACCGACTCGTATACACTTCGGTACTTAACCTTGATAATTCTTAGCAAAATCTTATACCTCAATGTCAGACTAACACTTACAGTCTATCAAATCATTCAAGTCCTTTTCTAAAAATTTTGAAATCCTTCAAATTATTTCACAAAAACGTCAAATCCATACACTTATTTTCAGTCTAGGTCTATCATATAACCTTTAATCCATCATTTAAGATTTAAATAAATTATCTAAATTCTCGGATTGTCACACTTGGTCCCTCAGATCATGAACATAAGTTCTTGTCTCCTGTTGGAATTTCTGTGTCTGACTCATGAACTGTTATGTTTGGTTTATGAATGCCTTGAACATATCCTCCATAGATGTCCCAGAATTGACAAGTACTTTTTGGTTTTCTGTGTGTTACTGAGGTTGAGCTGGCTAAAAACCTTACGTATTCCTTGCAACCATTTGTCGAACTATAACAGTTCATTTAGAAACCTGTTCCTCAAGATTATAAGTGCTCACTTCCTTTACCTTTTGTGATGTATGAGTCATCCTAGTACCATACTTTTGTGAGTTGACTACTATGGTTGTAATTAAGTTCTTTGCAGCGTCTGGAGTTTTGTCTACCAGTGCTCCTCCATTAGCTGCATCGATTATACTTCTTTCCATTGGTAGCAACCCCTCATAGAAGTACTGGATCAAATGATGGTCATCAATTCCGTGAGGTGGACAGCTAGAACAAAACTTCTTGAACCTTTCCCAATACTCATAGATAGTTTCTTCATTGAACTACCTGATTCCACATATCTCATTCCTTAGGTGGGCGACTCTTGATGCAGGAAAGTACCTTTCCAAGAATAGCCTTTGAATATCAGTCCATGATCGTATTGATCCTGAAGGTAGATAGTATAACCAGCCTTTAGCCAAATCTGCTAATGAGAATGGAAACAGTCTAAGCTTGATCTGCTCCTCTGCCACTCCTTGTGCTTTCATCGTGGAACACACAACATGGAACTCCTTTAGATGCTTAATGGATTTTCACATGTAAGACCACGAAAAGTTGGCAGAAGACAAATTAGTATAGAATTAAGTTCAAAAGTAACATCTAAAATTGGATACTCAATACAAAAAGATGGTTGAGTCAGATCAGGAATAACCAGTTCTTTCAAAGTTCTGTTATGTGTGGCACCGCCATCTCTTCCACTTCAAGTGCTGGAACAAGAGCTTCTTTTATAACTGTAATTTTCTCTTTCTCTTGATTAAAATTTAAGTTAATAAAGTTAGAGGATTGAGTCATAAAATAAAAAGAAAAAGAAAAAAAGTAAAAATAAACGGAAAAAAGAATAAACAAAAACAAATAACACTCCCCGGCAACGGCGCCAAAATTTGGGAGTTTAGGTTTACACTCCTAAATTAACCTCACTTTCACTTTACAAATTCAAATAATAGCACAACAGTAAGTAAGGATCGATCCCATAGAGAGCGATTTATTTTATATTTATCCTATGATTTCTAATGAAAATGGGATTTTGAATTGATTAAGTAAATTAACAAGAATAAACTAATAAGAATTAACAATGAATAAAAAGCTTCAGTTCTTCAGTTAAGTATCACCTTTTACAACAATAGATTAATAAAGTGTAACATTATTTACTCTTCAATGAAACTAATATCCCTAAGTAACAACAAGCTCTGCTACCCAAAACTCCCCTTAGATTATCACTCAAAGAAACAAGCTTTTCACAAGATTGTAATCATTATATAACCTAGAACAAGCTTTCTAGATTTAATATAACAGTAGCATTAAGAATTAGGGAATTAGACTATTTCAAATAACAAACACATAAGCTCGGATTGTTTAACTTGTCTTCTGATAATTATAGCAGTACTCAAAAGCTTGTCCACAATCAGGTATTACTAATTACTACTTGTGATTAGGAACAATATCAATTAAACGTAATATTATTCCTTAATTTAACATATGATATTCGTTAACCAACTCAATCCTGCAGAAATCAAATCAGTTAAGCCAAATAGCATTCAAAAATTAAATAAGATTACCAAGAATATAGTTCATGTGAGAAGGAATAAATAATGAATACTCAATTAACCATTAATTATAAATAAGGTTCAACATCCCTTAGAACTGAATAAAAAGAACTTAGCTCATGTCTTCAATCCTCCAATATTGTAGATGAGAGAATGTAGTAGATGATTGAATGAATAAAATCCTGACTATCATCCTCTATTTATAGTACTAGATAAAGTCCTAAATCCTGTGGGAATTAGAAATCCAAATCCTAAAAGGAATTACAAATTATAACTAGTTTCTATAAAGAAATATAATCTAATTTGGAAATAAATCTTATTCTTAAAGATATCCTAAATCTAATAGAAATATTCCATGTAGAACTTTTCCAAAATCTGCTTTTAGAAACTCTACAAAAATCCAAGATTTCCTAATTTTCCCTTTCAAATTCGCCCATATTTCCTACTACGACGTCCTTTGGTAAAACGACCATAACTTTTTATCCGGGAGGAATTGCGGCCTATCAAATCGAAGCTATCGACGCGATATACAACTTTAATTTTTTGAGAATTAACATATTCTGGCTGGATCAAGGTCGAAATTGGGCTCGAAAGGGACTGATGTGTAAATTGTAACTTTCAAACTTTGAGGTTCAACGTCTGTTTAGTAAAAAGATCATAACTTTTTCATATGAACTCCGATTGGGACGATTCAAGATGTTTCGAAAAGCTAAGGAAGAGATCTACAATAAAATTCAAGTCCCAAGCTAAGACCATGCATCCAACGTATTGCTAAAAACCCTGTAATTTTTCCTTTTTCCTCATTTTAGCTCCAATTCTTCTTGAAATCATTAAATACCTTAATAAGCTCATATACACATGAAACATGCAATAAAACTAAATATAAAGGAATAAAAATAAATGAACAATATGTACTCATCATCTACCATGGATCTATGCCAATCTAGCATTTAGGTAAAAGCATCATACTTCATAACCGTTAAAAGGGCTAGATCTGGATAGATCTAGGTAGATCTAGTCAAATAACATTATTTACAACTAAATATGGACAAATAATCGGTAGAAACTCAATGTCTACCAATTAATATGTAATATATATGTAAAACAACAAATTTAACAAGTGAAAATTGCTATATCTACACAGATATAGTATTTATAACAACATTTACAAAGAAAGTGGGTGAAATAAGTGTTTTCGCCTTAGGGGATGCATGAACAAGCTTCTTTTGGCTAGGGATCAATTTATATCACTCTTAACTTACAATATGTATGATATTTAAGATCAAACAAAAAAAAATAACAAAAGATGCAAGACCCGAGCTCATTCTCTCTCTAGCTTTCTATTCTTGCATCTTTGTCCGTGTATTTTAATGAGCTTCTGTTGCTGTTGCCTTCTGGCATCCGAGCTTAGCCGCAGGTGTACCTGTAGCTGGAGCAGGTAAACCTGATTCTGGGCCCTACGGGTCTCACTGTCTTAAAGTTTGTGCCTTAGGTCTCGGTCTGACGAAAGTTGAGCCCCGTACCCAAAAATATCAGAAAGTCTTTACAGAAGGCTACGAAATGCGGTTGAGTCTGACTGACTCAGAGTCCAGGAAGATGATTCAATTAGATAAAGGGTATCTTCTGGCTATCGAGGATCGTTAATCGGCTCGTCTTCGATGGCTCGCAGTTTATTGGTTATTGCGGTGACTTCTTATGGTCACATCCTCAACTTTACGATCCTCATTCGTTTCGCTCTATGTCTGGGCATTGTTGATCCTTGATCTCTCCTTAGGGTTGTCACTGGGGTGAAATGATGCTTTTTCCCTACCTCGGGGTTTTCTCCAAAGTGAAATAATGTTTTTGCCCTCCTGCAGGGTTAGTCCAGGGATAGCAAAATTTTGAGTGTGTAAAGATATCCTTCTTTGTTATGTTTATGCAATGTAATGGAATGAACACGACAAAGGTTACTAGACACGAAGATACATGACAAGGTATATCTAATGTTGCAATGTCATGTGTAAAGTATCCAATGAAATGCATGATTTAGATTTTAAAAAGGGTTACTCTCATTAGCCGGGGATGATAAGGATTGTGAAAACGTCATCGAGTAATGTTGAAATCTTTGTTGGGTTGTTGCTAACAGATTCCTCATCAGGGTTGTGCCAATGCCTTAACTAGGATCGAAGCCAATGGATCACAAACATTGAGGTTAAGCCGACGTCTTCATTGGGTTGTCGCCAATGGATTATATCATTGGGGTTAAGCCGATATTCGTTGGATTGTTGTCAACGGATTACATCATCGGGGTCAGGCCGATCTTTCATTGGGTTGTCACCAATGGATTACATCAACGGGGTTAAGCTGATCTGCGTTGGATTCTTTCCAACAGATTACATAATCGGGGTCACGCCGATCTTTCATTGGGTTGTCGCTAATGGATTACATCATCGGGGTCAAACCGATCCTTCATTGGGTTATTGCCAACGTATTACATCATCGGGGTCAAGCCAATCCTTCATTGGGTTATCGCTAATGGATTACATCACCGGGGTTAAGCCGATCTGCGTTGTATTATTGCCAATAGATTACATCATCAGGGTCAAACTGATCCTTCATTAGGTTGGGGCAAACATATTCTACATCATCAGGGTCAAGCCGATCCTTTATTGGGTTGTCACCAACGGATTACATCATCAGGGTCAAGCCGATCTATGTTGTATTGTTGCTAACGAGTAACAAAATTGGGTTCAAGTCGATCCTTCATTGGGTTGTCACCAACGGATTACATCATCGAGGTTAAGCCGATCTGCGTTAGATTGTTTCCAACAGATCACATCATCTGGGTCAATCCGATCCTTCAATGGGTTGTCACCAATGGATTACATCTTCGGTGTCAAGTCGATCCTTCATTGGGTTATCGCCCACTGATTACATCATAGGGGTCAAGCTGATCTGCGTTGAATTGTTGCCAATGGACTACATTATTGGGGTCAAGTCAATCCTTTATTGAGGTCAATGCTAGTGGATTTTATCATCGGGGTCAAGCCGATCTGCATTGGGGCAGATTACAACATCGGTGTAGACACTCAAAAGTTTGCATTCATGTTACTAACCATGCAGGAAGGCAGAATCGTCTTTTGTCTTCTAGAGACAACCTTGGAAGACAAATCATCAAGTCAAGTCTTGGACACAACCTTGGGAGATCAATTCTAGCCCAGAGACAACCTCAGGAGATCAAAATCTAAACTATGGAGATAACCTCGGGAGATCAAAGTCAAACCCCGGGAAATCAAATCCAAACCTTGGAGATAACCCCGAGTGATCAAAGTTCCAACCCATGGAGATCCAATCCAGCCCTGGAGATAACCCCGAGAGATCCAATCTGTGACGCCCCCAAAATTAGGTATACATCACCCATCTTGGGTCGTCAGATACATGGTACAGAATACAAATACAACTTACTAATACAACTGTCGTGTACAATACGACAAAACATAACTGTGAGTTTGAATACAATTATTTTCTACTAGAGACTATACAAACTCAAAAGGAGTCCTCATTATAATTATTGTCACACTATTTAACAGAATAGTGAGGACTACTAATACTATCATCTGGTCCTTCACTCCGTTCCCCGACTCGTCCCATCTTTATTCTCATTTCCTGAAGAGAACAGTGAAAGAAAGGGTGAGCTCAACTAGCCCAGTAAGAAATATTATGATTAAGATAATGCAGAATAAATTATCATTAGCCTTCAGCAGTGTTAAACTGATAAAATATAACGAACATCAAGTTTAACTGCAGCGGAACAAGCAATCCATTAAAAGAGTCAAGTAGAGAATAAAATCTACTATCTTCTATGATTTAAAAGGTTTTTCAACACCGTTATCGCTGGGACTCAGCTTAACAAAATAATCCACATCATCAAATCACCCCTGCACTGCGGCCAAGGATATTCTTTAGTATCACGACCACAATTATCCATGTACCACGGGCCAAGAATATTTGTGTATTCATTAATGGTCATGATCATGCCAACAACTGTCCATCAATGCACTACGAGCCAATGAGGACTTTTACCACATCATTTGTGACATTACGGTCATGATTTTACCAAATAATCCCTGGTCATAATCATACCAAGTCCATCTATACACTACATGCAACAGATGACTTTCAACATTTTATAAACATGAGGATGATAACAATGATATAAGAATTCAATAAAACAAGTTCAAGAATTAATTTATCCAAGAATTAACAACGTCCAAATTGTCAACATGATACTGCTTTGTGGAGTAAAATTCAAGAATGCTTAGAATAATATTTTCATGAAAAGATACTAGATGAAACACAATTATCAAGGATATTCAACTAATTTCATGGAGTATAGAAGTTAAAACTTAACCAACTGAGTATAATAAAGAATGGAATAACAAAAGAAATCACCCGGCATGCGATAGACCGCACAGACAGGTTATTCTAACAGAATAATAAATAATAGAACCAGGTCCGGCGTAAACGCACAGACAGGATATTCCGACAGAATAATAAATAATAGAACCAGGTCCGGCGTAAACGCACAGACAGGATATTCCGACAGAATAATAAACAATGGAACCAGGTCCGGTGTAAAACACACAGACATGATGTTCCAACAGAATAATAACAAGACGGAACCAGGTCCGGTGTAAAACACACAGACAGGATGTTCCAACAGAATAATAATTAAAACGAAACCAGGTCCAGTGTAAAACACAAAGACAGGATGTTCCAGCAGAATAATAGAAGAATGTTACCAAGTATAGGGTAGACCGCGTATACAGGTTATTCCGACAGAATAATAAGAAATGGAATAACAAAAGTTCTCTTCATGAATAAGAAAGAATAACACCCTTTACCGTTTTAAAGAAGAACTGAAATAGGGAAGTAGTTAAGTAACAAAATACTTTTCTTCTCTCTCTCTATAGTTTCTCTCTTTAAAGCTCAGTGAATTCGTAAGAAATAATGAAGGAATGAGCTGCTATTTATAAAAAAATAGAATGCATAGTAACTAATCCATGAACGGTCTAGATTGATTACTTTAATCTGACGGTCCATATTTAAAGAAAATTTTTTAAATAAAATATAATATATTCTATTTATAGAATAACTTTAATAAAGTATTATGTTTTATATAAAAAGATGTTTCTATTTTATTACATTAATAATACGAATAAAACAAAACTTCATTATCGCTAAATAATTCATATTATTAACTGACAATAATTGAATCAAACTGAGTGACTTCTCACATAAGCACTAATAATCAATACCGTGTGCTAGTATGCAACCACACGTGTTACTGTACTTTTACTACTGAGTAGTTCAACATTATCAATGGTAAAACTTCTGCCGTTATTTTTAATAAAATATTTTTGTCGTTTTCTCAATCCGATAATATTTCCGTTGTGGGGTCCACCAATGATTGTGCCATTGTACGAATATTCTCTGTTAAAACGAATATTCCCTGACCAATCGAATATTATATAACAACTTGCGTACTTTGCAAAATTTATAAATATTACCCACAACTATAACATTATATCAAATTAACTCCATAATATTCAAAAATGATATTTATAGAAAATTCATCTTTATTTATAAAAGTAGGGGTCTTACAACCTTCCCTTCTTATGAAATTTTGCCCTCGAAATTAGGGTACGTACCTGGTATGTCGAAGAGGTAAGGATACCTTGAATTCATTTCAGATTCTAACTCCCAAGTTATTTCCTCAACATCGTGATTTCTCCACAAAACTTTGACTTGAGGTATAACCTTGGAGCGTAGAATATGTTCCTTCTTATCCAAGATTTGAACAAGAACTTCATCATACGTCAAATCCTCCGCTATTTCGTCCGGTTCTAACTCAATAATGTGGTTCGGGTCTTCCACATATTTACGTAACAGGGATATGTGAAAAACGTTATGAACACGAGACATACTTGGCGGTAAAGCGAGTCTATAAGCCACAGTTCCTACTCGATCGAGGATTAAAAATGGACCGATGAATCGAGGATTGAGCTTTCCTCTCTTTCCAAATCTCATAACTCCTTTCCGTGGAGCAACACATCAGAACACATGATCTCCTATATCAAATTCCACGTCCTTTCGATGAAGATCAGCATAACTCTTTTGTCGATCTTGTGAGATTTTTATACGTTGTCGGATCGCTTGAATCTTTTCTGTAGTCATACGTACCAACTCTGGTCCCAACAACGTTGCTTCACCCACCTCATCCCAGCATACTGGAGAATGACATTTTCTTCCATACCATGCCAATACTTGCTTGATAACTGTTGTTGTAGGAAAACTCCACCAATGGTAATAACTTGTCCCAACTTCTCTTGAAGTCAAGGACACATAGTCTTAATAAATCTTCTAGAGTTTGAATAGTCCTCTCTGATTGTCCGTCCGTCTGAGGATGATATGCCGAACTAAATCTTAAATTCGCGCCCATAACTTTTTGTAAACTAACCCAAAATCGTGAAGTGAATCTTGGGTCTCGATCAGAAACTATGGATACTGGCATACCATACAGTCTTATAATCTCGTTTATGTATATACGAGCAAGACGTTCAAGTGTATAAGTTTCTCGTATCGATAAGAAATGAGCAGACTTGGTCAATCTATCAACAATGATCCAAATCTCATCTATACCTTGAGAAACCTTAGGAAGACCGATAACGAAATCCATGGTAATGTGCTCTCACTTCCATTCTGGAATTTTAAGTGGTTGCAATGGAACTTTTGGTACTTGATGCTATGCTTTGACTCGTTGACAAGTTAGACACCTTGAGATAAACAGCGCTATCTCTCGCTTCATATTGCTCCACCAAAATGTATGACAAAGATCATGATACATTTTAGTACTCCCAGGATGGATTGCTAACGGTGTGTTGTGCGCCTCCATCATGATTTCATACTTTAAATCAGGGTTGTTAGGAACACAAAGTCTGGAGTTGACTCGAAGTATTCCTTCTTCATCGATTTTTGCTTCCGGCATAACACCTTCTTGCACTTTCTTCCTCATACGCATCAGCTCCAGGTCTGTAGCTTGAGCAGCGTTAACTTTATCGATTAAAGTTGGTTCTACCCGTATATTCACAATCATCACATGGGTCCTTGGAGTCTTTAACTCTATCTCCATCCTTTGCAAGTCACACAAAATGGGCCTTTGTGTTGACAATATCGCACTCGTACTTGCATATGATCTTCTACTCAACGCGTCAGCTACCACGTTCGCTTTTCCAGGATGGTATTGAATGGTATGATCATAATCTTTCAATAGTTCAAGCCAACGTCGTTGTCGCATGTTGAGTTCTTTTTGAGTGAAGAAATATTTGAGGCTTTTATGATCCGTAAATATCTCCACCTTCTCCCCATACAAGTAATGCCTCCAAATTTTAAGTGCAAAGACAACAACTGCCAACTCTAGATTATGAGTAGGATAATTCCTCTCATATTCCTTGAGTTGTATTGATGCATAGGCTATGTGTAAGACCCCAATTTTTATAAATAAAGATGAATTTTCTATAAATATCATTTTTGAATATTATGGAGTTAATTTGATATAATGTTATAGTTGTGGGTAATATTTATAAATTTTACAAAGTAAGCAAGTTGTTATAAAATATTCGTTTGGTCGGAGAATATTCTTTTTGTCGGGGAATATTCGTACGACGGCACAATCATTGGTGGACCCCACAACGGAATTATTGTCGGATTGAGAAAACGACAGAATTATCTTTCTATAAAAATAACGGCTGAGGTGTTACCGTTAAAACCGTTAAAACTGTTGAACTACTCGGTAGTAAAAGTACAGTAATACGCGTGGTTGCATAGTAGCACACGGTATTGATTATTGATGCTTACGTGAGAAGTCACTCAGCTATACTCAATTATTGCTACAGTAATTGCTGCATCATATCTCTTAAATTATTGTCATAGTATCATCTGTATAATATGTTATATTATTGAGACGTTGTGGTAAGTTTGGTTATTTTATGGGGGGCCATATGTCATCATCTAAGAGTCTCTTCGTCAATAGTAATTACCGTCGTCAATAGTAATTACCGTCGTCAATAGTAATTACCGTCGTCAATAGTATTTACCTTAGTCAATAGTAATTACCTTCGTCAATAGTATTTACCTTGGTCAATAGTATTTACCTTGGTCAATAGTAATTACCTTCGTCAATAGTATTTACCTTGGTCAATAGTAATTACTTTCGTCAATAGTAGTTGTCCCTTCAATATTACCAAGAGTCATTTGACCCTTCGTTAAGACCAAGAGTCATTTGACCCTTCGTTAGGACCAAGAGCCACCCTCAGTTTTTCTATAAATAGAGGCCTAGGGCTTCATTATTTTTCACGAATTCATTCAAGCTATAGAGAGAGAAAGTATAGAGAGAATAAGAGAGAGAGAATAACAGTATTCTGCTACATCACTTTTCCAATATCCAGTTCTTTTAAGGTAGGGAATATTATTTCTTTTATATTCATGAAGAGAACTTCTGTTATTCTATTTGTTATTATTCTGTTGGAATAACCAGTATACGCGGTCTACCCTATACTTGGTGACATTCTTCTATTATTCTGTTGGAACATCCTGTCTGTGTGTTTTACACCGGACCTGGTTCCGTTTATTATTCTGTTGGAACATCCTGTCTGTGTGTTTTACACCGGACCTGGTTCCGTTTTATTATTATTCTGTTGGAATATCCTGTCTGTGTGTTTTACACCGGACCTGGTTCCATTATTTATTATTCTGTCAGAATATCCTGTCTGTGCGTTTACGCCGGACCTGGTTCCATTATTTATTATTCTATTGGAATAACCTGTCTGTGCGGTCTATCGCATGCATGGTGATTTCTTTTGTTATTCCATTCTTTATTGTACTCAGTTGGTTAAGTTTTGACTTCTATACTCCATGAAATTTGTGGAATATCCTTGATAGTTGCGTTTCATCCAGTATCTTTTCAAGAAAATATTCTTCTAAGCATTCTTGAATTTTACTCCACAATGCAGTATCATGTTGACAATTTGGACGTTGTTAATTCCTGGATAAATTAATTCTTGAACTTGTTTTATTGAATTCTTATATCATTGTCATCATCCTCATGTTTATAAAATGTTGAAAATCATCTGTGGCCTGTATTGCATAGATGGACTTGGTATGATTATGACCAGGGATTATTCGGTATAATCATGACCGTAATGTTACAAATGATGTGGTAAAAGTCCTCATTGGCCCGTAGTGCATTGATGGACAGTTGTTGGCATGATCATGACCATTAATGAATACACGAATATCCTTGGCCGTAGTGCAGGGGTGATTCGATGATGTGGATTATTTTATTAAGCTGAGTCTCAGCGATTACAGTGTTGAAAAACTTTTTAAATCATAAAAGATAGTAGAGTTTATTTTCTACTTGACTCTTTTAATGGATGGCTTGTTCCGCTACAGTTAAACTTGATGTCTATTATATTTTATCAGTTTAACATCGTTGAAGGCTAATGATAATTTATTCTGCATTATCTTAGTCATAATATTTCTTACTGGGCTAGTTGAGCTCACCCTTTCTTTCACTGTTCTCTTCAGGAAATGAGAACGTAGCTGGGACAAGTCGGGGTACGGAGTGATGGTCCGAATGATAGTATTAGTTAGTAGTCCTCACTATTCTATTTAATGGTGTGTTAATAAATGTAATGAGGACTCCTTTTGAGTATGAATACTCTCTAGAAGATAATATTTGTATTCAAACTCACAGTTTATGTTTTGTCGTATTGTACACGACAGATGTATTAATCAGTTGTATTTGTATTCTGTACTATGTATCTGACGACCCAAGATAGGTGATGTATACCTAATTTTGGGGGCGTCACAGTTGGTATCAGAGCTTAGGGATATGATCCCTGGCTAAGATGTGAGAATAGAACTAGGAGGGGAGAGACGGGGAATTCCTTCGCTAGTATGACATACCTAAGTTTATTTGCATGGTATTTAATTGGTCGGTCATAATATAAGGATAATATATGACATATCAATTAATTTTTATTTTGTGGCAGTATCTGAAAATGGCATCTGAGAATGTTGAGAATAGCAATGGAGCACAGACGACTGTTGATTCACCACATATCAATAATCAGGATAATGTGCATCAGGAAGGTGTCAATCCTCATGCAAACAACAACACTGACCAAATGATGAATGATCAAATGTTCAGAGGCTTTATGCAATTCATGCAACAACAGGTGAAAGCGGCTCCTGTCCACAACGTAGGTGGAAATACTGGAAACTCTCAGGCGGTCACCGCTAAACAGTTTAAGGAGCTGGGACCACCGGAGTTTAAGGGAGAACCCAAGCCACTTGTAGCTGAAACATGGATAAAGCAGATCACCAAGATATTTGATGTCTTGGGTTGCTCCGAGGAGCAAAAGGTTCCCTTTGCCGCCTTTATGTTGCGAGGAGAGGCAGATTACTGGTGGGAATCGATAAAGCGTACTCAACCTGCCGCACTGAAGATGTCCTGGGAGAAGTTCCAAGAGCTGTTTAACGACAAATACTTTCCCGAAAGTATTCGTCACATGAAGGAGGTGGAGTTCATCAAATTGGAGCAGAATAATATGACCGTGTCGCAGTACGAGGCAAAATTTGCGGAGTTATCCCGGTTTGCGTCCCACCTGGTGGATAATGAAGAAAGAATGACGCGGATGTTTTTAAGAGGTTTGAAGCCGGAGATACGTCAACATCTTGTTTCTCATAAACTGTGTTTGTATTCAGATGTTGTGAATAGGGCTCAGTTGGTGGAGCGCGATAACGAGACAACGCAACCAAAAGAGAGCAGCCGGCAAAATGATAATACCAGTGAGAGCAGTCATCGAAGCGGTGACAACAAGCGTGGAGGGAATCAACAGGCCAGAAATGGTAACCACTTCGGTGGTAATCAGGGCCAAAACAATAAGAATGGACATTTCAAGAAGAGGAGATTCAACAATGATGGAAAGACGTCAGCACCAGCACCTGTCGTTAAGGAAGGAGAACGACCACCTATCATATGTTTCAAATGCGGAGGGGAGGGGCACATCAGTCCAAACTGCGCGATGCCGTCCAAAGCATGTTATAATTGTGGAAGAGAAGGTCATTTAGCCCGATTTTGTCGTTTACCGAAGACAAATTCAGCTAGGATGGAGGCACCAAAAGCCGTCCCAGAAAAGTCAAAACCGGTTGTGCAAGGGAGAGCGTTTGTTGTGAACTCCCAGAGAGCAAGGAACCCGAATGAGGTCATCACGGGTAAGCTTATTATAAACTCTAAAGAAGTTTATACTTTATTTGATACCGGTTCAACCCATTCTTTTATTTCTCCTACTTGCGCTCATCGATTAAATTTGATTCCGGAGAAATTAGACTTTGACTTATCTGTGGAAACTCCGTTGGGAGAAACCTTCATTACCTCCACTGTTTATAAGTCTTGTTTGGTTCAAGTTGGTACCCACACATTACCTATCGATCTGATTTCATTAAAAATACTTGCATTTGACGTGATTCTAGGGATTGATTGGTTAACTACTCATTATGCAAAAATTGATTGTTTTCGTAAGGTTGTTAGTTTTCATATTCCTAATCGACCTATTATGCGAATTCAAGCAACCAAACCATTAAAATCAATCGCTGTCATCTCAAGCCATAAAACTATTCGTTTATTGAAAAACGAATGTCAAGCTTTCTTAGCTCATGTCACAGATCTAAACAAAAATACGTCAGTTTTGAATGATATTTCTATTGTTAATAAATTCCCTGACGTATTCCCTGAAGAACTTCCTGGCCTACCCCCAGAGCGTGAAATTGAATTTTGTATCGATCTTGAACCCGGTACAAAACCCATTTCCAAAGCCCCATATCGAATGGCTCCTATTGAACTTCAGGAGTTAAAGATCCAACTGCAGGAATTGTTAGACATTGGCTTTATTCGTCCTAGTACTTCTCCTTGGGGAGCTCCTGTTCTATTCGTGAAGAAGAAAGATGGAAGTATGCGACTTTGTATTGATTATCGGGAGTTGAATCATGTCACCATCAAAAACAGGTACCCATTGCCACGTATTGATGACCTGTTTGACCAGTTGCAAGGAGCACAATTCTTTTCAAAGATCGATCTTCGTTCTGGATATCATCAGCTGAAGGTTAGAACTGAGGATATTCCAAAGACGGCTTTTAGAACTCGGTACGGGCATTATGAATTCCTAGTCATGTCCTTTGGATTGACTAATGCTCCTGCTGCCTTCATGGATATGATGAACCGGGTATTCAAGGAATATTTGGATCACTTTGTGGTCGTCTTTATTGATGACATCCTTATTTATTCCAAAAGCCGTGAAGATCATGAGCAACACTTGAGGCTGGTACTCCAAAAGCTTCGTGAATACAAGCTTTATGCCAAGTTGAAGAAATGCGAGTTCTGGCTGGAGGAGGTAGCATTCCTTGGGCACGTAGTATCAAGTCGTGGAATATCGGTTGACCCGGCAAAGATTGAAGCTATTCAAAGCTGGGAGCAACCTAAATCAGTGACCGAGGTACGTAGCTTTCTTGGTTTAGCTGGTTATTATCGGAGATTCGTGGAAGGATTTTCTCGAATCGCTACTCCATTAACTCAGCTGACTCGGAAAGATACAAAGTTTGGTTGGAGCGAAGAATGTGAGCAGAGTTTTCAAGAACTCAAGAGGAGACTCATTTCAGCACCTGTTCTAACAATACCATCTGGCTCGGAGGGATTTGTCATCTACAGTGATGCTTCGAGCAAAGGGTTGGGATGTGTTCTCATGCAACATGGAAAAGTCATAGCCTATGCATCAAGACAACTCAAGGAATATGAGAGGAATTATCCTACTCATGATCTAGAGTTGGCAGCTGTTGTCTTTGCACTTAAAATTTGGAGGCATTACTTGTATGGGGAGAAAGTGGAGATCTTTACGGATCATAAAAGCCTCAAATATTTCTTCACTCAAAAGGAACTCAACATGCGACAACGACGTTGGCTTGAACTGTTGAAAGATTATGATCATACCATTCAATACCATCCTGGAAAAGCGAACGTGGTAGCTGACGCATTGAGTAGAAGATCATATGCGGGTACAAGTGCAATATTAACAACGCAAAGGCCCATTTTGTGTGACTTGCAAAGGATGGAGATAGAGTTGAAGACTCCAGGGACCCATGTGATGATGGCGAATATACGAGTAGAACCGACTTTAATCGATAAAGTTAAAGCTGCTCAAGCTACAGACCTGGAGCTGATGCGTATGAAGAAGAAAGTGCAAGAAGGTGCTATATCGGAAGCAAGAATCGATGAAGAAGGAATACTTCGAGTCAACTCCAGACTTTGTGTTCCTAACAACCCTGATTTAAAGTATGAAATCATGATGGAGGCGCACAACACACCGTTTGCAATCCATCCTGGAAGTACCAAAATGTATCATGATCTTCGTCATACATTTTGGTGGAGCAATATGAAGAGAGAGATAGCGTTGTTTATTTCAAGGTGTCTAACTTGTCAACGAGTCAAAGCGGAGCATCAAGTACCAAAAGGTCCATTGCAACCACTTGAAATTCCAGAATGGAAGTGGGAGCACATTACCATGGATTTCGTTACCGGTCTTCCTAGGGTTTCTCAAGGTATTGATGCGATTTGGGTCATTGTTGATAGATTGACCAAGTCTGCTCATTTCTTACCGATACGAGAAACTTATACACTTGAACGTCTTGCTCGTATGTACATAAACGAGATTGTAAGACTGCATGGTATGCCAGTATCCATAGTTTCTGACCGAGACCCAAGATTCACTTCACGATTTTGGGTTAGTTTACAAAAGCTATGGGCACGGAGTTATGATTTAGTTCAGCATATCATCCTCAGACGGACGGACAATCAGAGAGGACTATTCAAACTCTTGAAGATCTATTAAGACTCTGTGTCTTTGACTTCAAAGGAAGTTGGGACAAGTTCTTACCATTGGTGGAGTTTTCCTACAACAACAGTTATCAAGCAAGTATTGGCATGGCTCCATTCGAAGCATTGTATGGAAGAAAATGTCGTTCTCCAGTATGCTGGGATGAGGTGGGCGAAGCAATGTTGTTGGGACCGGAGTTGGTACGTATGACTACAGAAAAGATTCAAACGATCCGACAACGTATAAAAACCTCACAAGATCGACAAAAGAGTTATGCTGATCTTCATCGAAAGGACGTGGAATTTGATGTAGGAGATCATGTGTTCTTACGTGTTGCTCCATGGAAAGGAGTTACGAGATTTGGAAAGAGAGGAAAGCTAAATCCTCGATTCATCGGTCCATTTTTAATCCTCGATCGAGTAGGAACTATGGCTTATAGACTCGCTTTACCGCCAAGTATGTCTCGTGTTCATAACGTTTTCCACATATCCATGTTACGCAAATATGTGGAAGACCCGAACCACATTATTGAGTTAGAACCAGACGAAATAGCGGAGGATTTGACGTATGAAGAAGTTCCTGTTCAAATCTTGGATAAGAAGGAACATATTCTACGCTCCAAGGTTATACCTCAAGTTAAAGTTTTGTGGAGAAACCACGATGTTGAGGAAATGACTTGGGAGTTAGAATCAGAAATGAAATCAAGGTATCCTTACCTCTTCGACATACCAGGTACGTACCCTAATTTCGAGGGCGAAATTTCATAAGAAGGGGAGGTTGTAAGACCCCAATTTTTATAAATAAAGATGAATTTTCTATAAATATCATTTTTGAATATTATGGAGTTAATTTGATATAATGTTATAGTTGTGGGTAATATTTATAAATTTTGCAAAGTAAGCAAGTTGTTATAAAATATTCGTTTGGTCGGAGAATATTCTTTTTGTCGGGGAATATTCGTACGACGGCACAATCATTGGTGGACCCCACAACGGAATTATTGTCGGATTGAGAAAACGACAGAATTATCTTTCTATAAAAATAACGGCTGAGGTGTTACCGTTAAAACCGTTAAAACTGTTGAACTACTCGGTAGTAAAAGTACAGTAATACGCGTGGTTGCATAGTAGCACACGGTATTGATTATTGATGCTTACGTGAGAAGTCACTCAGCTATACTCAATTATTGCTACAGTAATTGCTGCATCATATCTCTTAAATTATTGTCATAGTATCATCTGTATAATATGTTATATTATTGAGACGTTGTGGTAAGTTTGGTTATTTTATGGGGGGCCATATGTCATCATCTAAGAGTCTCTTCGTCAATAGTAATTACCGTCGTCAATAGTAATTACCGTCGTCAATAGTAATTACCGTCGTCAATAGTATTTACCTTAGTCAATAGTAATTACCTTCGTCAATAGTATTTACCTTGGTCAATAGTATTTACCTTGGTCAATAGTAATTACCTTCGTCAATAGTATTTACCTTGGTCAATAGTAATTACTTTCGTCAATAGTAGTTGTCCCTTCAATATTACCAAGAGTCATTTGACCCTTCGTTAAGACCAAGAGTCATTTGACCCTTCGTTAGGACCAAGAGCCACCCTCAGTTTTTCTATAAATAGAGGCCTAGGGCTTCATTATTTTTCACGAATTCATTCAAGCTATAGAGAGAGAAAGTATAGAGAGAATAAGAGAGAGAGAATAAAAGTATTCTGCTACATCACTTTTCCAATATCCAGTTCTTTTAAGGTAGGGAATATTATTTCTTTTATATTCATGAAGAGAACTTCTGTTATTCCATTTGTTATTATTCTGTTGGAATAACCAGTATACGCGGTCTACCCTATACTTGGTGACATTCTTCTATTATTCTGTTGGAACATCCTGTCTGTGTGTTTTACACCGGACCTGGTTCCGTTTATTATTCTGTTGGAACATCCTGTCTGTGTGTTTTACACCGGACCTGGTTCCGTTTTATTATTATTCTGTTGGAATATCCTGTCTGTGTGTTTTACACCGGACCTGGTTCCATTATTTATTATTCTGTCGGAATATCCTGTCTGTGCGTTTACGCCGGACCTGGTTCCATTATTTATTATTCTATTGGAATAACCTGTCTGTGCGGTCTATCGCATGCATGGTGATTTCTTTTGTTATTCCATTCTTTATTGTACTCAGTTGGTTAAGTTTTGACTTCTATACTCCATGAAATTTGTGGAATATCCTTGATAGTTGCGTTTCATCCAGTATCTTTTCAAGAAAATATTCTTCTAAGCATTCTTGAATTTTACTCCACAATGCAGTATCATGTTGACAATTTGGACGTTGTTAATTCCTGGATAAATTAATTCTTGAACTTGTTTTATTGAATTCTTATATCATTGTCATCATCCTCATGTTTATAAAATGTTGAAAGTCATCTGTGGCCTGTAGTGCATAGATGGACTTGGTATGATTATGACCAGGGATTATTCGGTATAATCATGACCGTAATGTTACAAATGATGTGGTAAAAGTCCTCATTGGCCCGTAGTGCATTGATGGACAGTTGTTGGCATGATCATGACCATTAATGAATACACGAATATCCTTGGCCGTAGTGCAGGGGTGATTCGATGATGTGGATTATTTTATTAAGCTGAGTCTCAGCGATTACAGTGTTGAAAAACTTTTTAAATCATAAAAGATAGTAGAGTTTATTTTCTACTTGACTCTTTTAATGGATTGCTTGTTCCGCTACAGTTAAACTTGATGTCTATTATATTTTATCAGTTTAACATTGTTGAAGGCTAATGATAATTTATTCTGCATTATCTTAGTCATAATATTTCTTACTGGGCTAGTTGAGCTCACCCTTTCTTTCACTGTTCTCTTCAGGAAATGAGAACGTAGCTGGGACAAGTCGGGGTACGGAGTGATGGTCCGAATGATAGTATTAGTTAGTAGTCCTCACTATTCTATGTAATGGTGTGTTAATAAATGTAATGAGGACTCCTTTTGAGTATGAATACTCTCTAGAAGATAATATTTGTATTCAAACTCACAGTTTATGTTTTGTCGTATTGTACACGACATATGTATTAATCAGTTGTATTTGTATTCTGTACTATGTATCTGACGACCCAAGATGGGTGATGTATACCTAATTTTGGGGGCGTCACAGTTGGTATCAGAGCTTAGGGATATGATCCCTGGCTAAGATGTGAGAATAGAACTAGGAGGGGAGAGACGGGGAATTCCTTCGCTAGTATGACATACCTAAGTTTATTTGCATGGTATTTAATTGGTCGGTCATAATATAAGGATAATATATGACATATCAATTAATTTTTATTTTGTGGCAGTATCTGAAAATGGCATCTGAGAATGTTGAGAATAGCAATGGAGCACAGACGACTGTTGATTCACCACATATCAATAATCAGGATAATGTGCATCAGGAAGGTGTCAATCCTCATGCAAACAACAACACTGACCAAATGATGAATGATCAAATGTTCAGAGGCTTTATGCAATTCATGCAACAACAGGTGAAAGCGGCTCCTGTCCACAACGTAGGTGGAAATACTGGAAACTCTCAGGCGGTCACCGCTAAACAGTTTAAGGAGCTGGGACCACCGGAGTTTAAGGGAGAACCCAAACCACTTGTAGCTGAAACATGGATAAAGCAGATCACCAAGATATTTGATGTCTTGGGTTGCTCCGAGGAGCAAAAGGTTCCCTTTGCCGCCTTTATGTTGCGAGGAGAGGCAGATTACTGGTGGGAATCGATAAAGCGTACTCAACCTGCCGCACTGAAGATGTCCTGGGAGAAGTTCCAAGAGCTGTTTAACGACAAATACTTTCCCGAGAGTATTCGTCACATGAAGGAGGTGGAGTTCATCAAATTGGAGCAGAATAATATGACCGTGTCGCAGTACGAGGCAAAATTTGCGGAGTTATCCCGGTTTGCGTCCCACCTGGTGGATAATGAAGAAAGAATGACGCGGATGTTTTTAAGAGGTTTGAAGCCGGAGATACGTCAACATCTTGTTTCTCATAAACTGTGTTTGTATTCAGATGTTGTGAATAGGGCTCAGTTGGTGGAGCGCGATAACGAGACAACGCAACCAAAAGAGAGCAGCCGGCAAAATGATAATACCAGTGAGAGCAGTCATCGAAGCGGTGACAACAAGCGTGGAGGGAATCAACAGGCCAGAAATGGTAACCACTTCGGTGGTAATCAGGGCCAAAACAATAAGAATGGACATTTCAAGAAGAGGAGATTCAACAATGATGGAAAGACGTCAGCACCAGCACCTGTCGTTAAGGAAGGAGAACGACCACCTATCATATGTTTCAAATGCGGAGGGGAGGGGCACATCAGTCCAAACTGCGCGATGCCGTCCAAAGCATGTTATAATTGTGGAAGAGAAGGTCATTTAGCCCGATTTTGTCGTTTACCGAAGACAAATTCAGCTAGGATGGAGGCACCAAAAGCCGTCCCAGAAAAGTCAAAACCGGTTGTGCAAGGGAGAGCGTTTGTTGTGAACTCCCAGAGAGCAAGGAACCCGAATGAGGTCATCACGGGTAAGCTTATTATAAACTCTAAAGAAGTTTATACTTTATTTGATACCGGTTCAACCCATTCTTTTATTTCTCCTACTTGCGCTCATCGATTAAATTTGATTCCGGAGAAATTAGACTTTGACTTATCTGTGGAAACTCCGTTGGGAGAAACCTTCATTACCTCCACTGTTTATAAGTCTTGTTTGGTTCAAGTTGGTACCCACACATTACCTATCGATCTGATTTCATTAAAAATACTTGCATTTGACGTGATTCTAGGGATTGATTGGTTAACTACTCATTATGCAAAAATTGATTGTTTTCGTAAGGTTGTTAGTTTTCATATTCCTAATCGACCTATTATGCGAATTCAAGCAACCAAACCATTAAAATCAATCGCTGTCATCTCAAGCCATAAAACTATTCGTTTATTGAAAAACGAATGTCAAGCTTTCTTAGCTCATGTCACAGATCTAAACAAAAATACGTCAGTTTTGAATGATATTTCTATTGTTAATAAATTCCCTGACGTATTCCCTGAAGAACTTCCTGGCCTACCCCCAGAGCGTGAAATTGAATTTTGTATCGATCTTGAACCCGGTACAAAACCCATTTCCAAAGCCCCATATCGAATGGCTCCTATTGAACTTCAGGAGTTAAAGATCCAACTGCAGGAATTGTTAGACATTGGCTTTATTCGTCCTAGTACTTCTCCTTGGGGAGCTCCTGTTCTATTCGTGAAGAAGAAAGATGGAAGTATGCGACTTTGTATTGATTATCGGGAGTTGAATCATGTCACCATCAAAAACAGGTACCCATTGCCACGTATTGATGACCTGTTTGACCAGTTGCAAGGAGCACAATTCTTTTCAAAGATCGATCTTCGTTCTGGATATCATCAGCTGAAGGTTAGAACTGAGGATATTCCAAAGACGGCTTTTAGAACTCGGTACGGGCATTATGAATTCCTAGTCATGTCCTTTGGATTGACTAATGCTCCTGCTGCCTTCATGGATATGATGAACCGGGTATTCAAGGAATATTTGGATCACTTTGTGGTCGTCTTTATTGATGACATCCTTATTTATTCCAAAAGCCGTGAAGATCATGAGCAACACTTGAGGCTGGTACTCCAAAAGCTTCGTGAATACAAGCTTTATGCCAAGTTGAAGAAATGCGAGTTCTGGCTGGAGGAGGTAGCATTCCTTGGGCACGTAGTATCAAGTCGTGGAATATCGGTTGACCCGGCAAAGATTGAAGCTATTCAAAGCTGGGAGCAACCTAAATCAGTGACCGAGGTACGTAGCTTTCTTGGTTTAGCTGGTTATTATCGGAGATTCGTGGAAGGATTTTCTCGAATCGCTACTCCATTAACTCAGCTGACTCGGAAAGATACAAAGTTTGGTTGGAGCGAAGAATGTGAGCAGAGTTTTCAAGAACTCAAGAGGAGACTCATTTCAGCACCTGTTCTAACAATACCATCTGGCTCGGAGGGATTTGTCATCTACAGTGATGCTTCGAGCAAAGGGTTGGGATGTGTTCTCATGCAACATGGAAAAGTCATAGCCTATGCATCAAGACAACTCAAGGAATATGAGAGGAATTATCCTACTCATGATCTAGAGTTGGCAGCTGTTGTCTTTGCACTTAAAATTTGGAGGCATTACTTGTATGGGGAGAAAGTGGAGATCTTTACGGATCATAAAAGCCTCAAATATTTCTTCACTCAAAAGGAACTCAACATGCGACAACGACGTTGGCTTGAACTGTTGAAAGATTATGATCATACCATTCAATACCATCCTGGAAAAGCGAACGTGGTAGCTGACGCATTGAGTAGAAGATCATATGCGGGTACAAGTGCAATATTAACAACGCAAAGGCCCATTTTGTGTGACTTGCAAAGGATGGAGATAGAGTTGAAGACTCCAGGGACCCATGTGATGATGGCGAATATACGAGTAGAACCGACTTTAATCGATAAAGTTAAAGCTGCTCAAGCTACAGACCTGGAGCTGATGCGTATGAAGAAGAAAGTGCAAGAAGGTGCTATATCGGAAGCAAGAATCGATGAAGAAGGAATACTTCGAGTCAACTCCAGACTTTGTGTTCCTAACAACCCTGATTTAAAGTATGAAATCATGATGGAGGCGCACAACACACCGTTTGCAATCCATCCTGGAAGTACCAAAATGTATCATGATCTTCGTCATACATTTTGGTGGAGCAATATGAAGAGAGAGATAGCGTTGTTTATCTCAAGGTGTCTAACTTGTCAACGAGTCAAAGCGGAGCATCAAGTACCAAAAGGTCCATTGCAACCACTTGAAATTCCAGAATGGAAGTGGGAGCACATTACCATGGATTTCGTTACCGGTCTTCCTAGGGTTTCTCAAGGTATTGATGCGATTTGGGTCATTGTTGATAGATTGACCAAGTCTGCTCATTTCTTACCGATACGAGAAACTTATACACTTGAACGTCTTGCTCGTATGTACATAAACGAGATTGTAAGACTGCATGGTATGCCAGTATCCATAGTTTCTGACCGAGACCCAAGATTCACTTCACGATTTTGGGTTAGTTTACAAAAAGCTATGGGCACGGAGTTACGATTTAGTTCAGCATATCATCCTCAGACGGACGGACAATCAGAGAGGACTATTCAAACTCTTGAAGATCTATTAAGACTCTGTGTCTTTGACTTCAAAGGAAGTTGGGACAAGTTCTTACCATTGGTGGAGTTTTCCTACAACAACAGTTATCAAGCAAGTATTGGCATGGCTCCATTCGAAGCATTGTATGGAAGAAAATGTCGTTCTCCAGTATGCTGGGATGAGGTGGGCGAAGCAACGTTGTTGGGACCGGAGTTGGTACGTATGACTACAGAAAAGATTCAAACGATCCGACAACGTATAAAAACCTCACAAGATCGACAAAAGAGTTATGCTGATCTTCATCGAAAGGACGTGGAATTTGATGTAGGAGATCATGTGTTCTTACGTGTTGCTCCATGGAAAGGAGTTACGAGATTTGGAAAGAGAGGAAAGCTAAATCCTCGATTCATCGGTCCATTTTTAATCCTCGATCGAGTAGGAACTGTGGCTTATAGACTCGCTTTACCGCCAAGTATGTCTCGTGTTCATAACGTTTTCCACATATCCATGTTACGCAAATATGTGGAAGACCCGAACCACATTATTGAGTTAGAACCGGACGAAATAGCGGAGGATTTGACGTATGAAGAAGTTCCTGTTCAAATCTTGGATAAGAAGGAACATATTCTACGCTCCAAGGTTATACCTCAAGTTAAAGTTTTGTGGAGAAACCACGATGTTGAGGAAATGACTTGGGAGTTAGAATCAGAAATGAAATCAAGGTATCCTTACCTCTTCGACATACCAGGTACGTACCCTAATTTCGAGGGCGAAATTTCATAAGAAGGGGAGGTTGTAAGACCCCAATTTTTATAAATAAAGATGAATTTTCTATAAATATCATTTTTGAATATTATGGAGTTAATTTGATATAATGTTATAGTTGTGGGTAATATTTATAAATTTTGCAAAGTAAGCAAGTTGTTATAAAATATTCGTTTGGTCGGAGAATATTCTTTTTGTCGGGGAATATTCGTACGACGGCACAATCATTGGTGGACCCCACAACGGAATTATTGTCGAATTGAGAAAACGACAGAATTATCTTTCTATAAAAATAACGGCTGAGGTGTTACCGTTAAAACCGTTAAAACTGTTGAACTACTCGGTAGTAAAAGTACAGTAATACGCGTGGTTGCATAGTAGCACACGGTATTGATTATTGATGCTTACGTGAGAAGTCACTCAGCTATACTCAATTATTGCTACAGTAATTGCTGCATCATATCTCTTAAATTATTGTCATAGTATCATCTGTATAATATGTTATATTATTGAGACGTTGTGGTAAGTTTGGTTATTTTATGGGGGGCCATATGTCATCATCTAAGAGTCTCTTCGTCAATAGTAATTACCGTCGTCAATAGTAATTACCGTCGTCAATAGTAATTACCGTCGTCAATAGTATTTACCTTAGTCAATAGTAATTACCTTCGTCAATAGTATTTACCTTGGTCAATAGTATTTACCTTGGTCAATAGTAATTACCTTCGTCAATAGTATTTACCTTGGTCAATAGTAATTACTTTCGTCAATAGTAGTTGTCCCTTCAATATTACCAAGAGTCATTTGACCCTTCGTTAAGACCAAGAGTCATTTGACCCTTCGTTAGGACCAAGAGCCACCCTCAGTTTTTCTATAAATAGAGGCCTAGGGCTTCATTATTTTTCACGAATTCATTCAAGCTATAGAGAGAGAAAGTATAGAGAGAATAAGAGAGAGAGAATAACAGTATTCTGCTACATCACTTTTCCAATATCCAGTTCTTTTAAGGTAGGGAATATTATTTCTTTTATATTCATGAAGAGAACTTCTGTTATTCTATTTGTTATTATTCTGTTGGAATAACCAGTATACGCGGTCTACCCTATACTTGGTGACATTCTTCTATTATTCTGTTGGAACATCCTGTCTGTGTGTTTTACACCGGACCTGGTTCCGTTTATTATTCTGTTGGAACATCCTGTCTGTGTGTTTTACACCGGACCTGGTTCCGTTTTATTATTATTCTGTTGGAATATCCTGTCTGTGTGTTTTACACCGGACCTGGTTCCATTATTTATTATTCTGTCGGAATATCCTGTCGTGCGTTTACGCCGGACCTGGTTCCATTATTTATTATTCTATTGGAATAACCTGTCTGTGCGGTCTATCGCATGCATGGTGATTTCTTTTGTTATTCCATTCTTTATTGTACTAAGTTGGTTAAGTTTTGACTTCTATACTCCATGAAATTTGTGGAATATCCTTGATAGTTGCGTTTCATCCAGTATCTTTTCAAGAAAATATTCTTCTAAGCATTCTTGAATTTTACTCCACAATGCAGTATCATGTTGACAATTTGGACGTTGTTAATTCCTGGATAAATTAATTCTTGAACTTGTTTTATTGAATTCTTATATCATTGTCATCATCCTCATGTTTATAAAATGTTGAAAGTCATCTGTGGCCTGTATTGCATAGATGGACTTGGTATGATTATGACCAGGGATTATTCGGTATAATCATGACCGTAATGTTACAAATGATGTGGTAAAAGTCCTCATTGGCCCGTAGTGCATTGATGGACAGTTGTTGGCATGATCATGACCATTAATGAATACACGAATATCCTTGGCCGTAGTGCAGGGGTGATTCGATGATGTGGATTATTTTATTAAGCTGAGTCTCAGCGATTACAGTGTTGAAAAACTTTTTAAATCATAAAAGATAGTAGAGTTTATTTTCTACTTGACTCTTTTAATGGATGGCTTGTTCCGCTACAGTTAAACTTGATGTCTATTATATTTTATCAGTTTAACATCGTTGAAGGCTAATGATAATTTATTCTGCATTATCTTAGTCATAATATTTCTTACTGGGCTAGTTGAGCTCACCCTTTCTTTCACTGTTCTCTTCAGGAAATGAGAACGTAGCTGGGACAAGTCGGGGTACGGAGTGATGGTCCGAATGATAGTATTAGTTAGTAGTCCTCACTATTCTATGTAATGGTGTGTTAATAAATGTAATGAGGACTCCTTTTGAGTATGAATACTCTCTAGAAGATAATATTTGTATTCAAACTCACAGTTTATGTTTTGTCGTATTGTACACGACAGATGTATTAATCAGTTGTATTTGTATTCTGTACTATGTATCTGACGACCCAAGATGGGTGATGTATACCTAATTTTGGGGGCGTCACACTATGACTTTTCTATGTTACATGAGAACGCATCCCAACCCTTTGCTCGAAGCATCAATGAAGATGACAAATCCCTCCGAGCCAGATGGTATTGTTAGAATAGGTGCTGAAATGAGTCTCCTCTTGAGTTCTTGAAAACTCTTCTCACATTCTTCCCTCCAACCGAACTTTGTATCTTTTCGAGTCAGCTGAGTTAATGGAGTAGCGATTCGAGAAAATCCTTCCACGAATCTCCGATAATAACCAGCTAAACCAAAAAAGCTACGTACTTCGGTCACTGATTTAGGTTGCTCCCAGCTTTGAATAGCTTCAATCTTTGCCGGGTCAACAGATATTCCACGACTTGATACTACGTGCCCAAGGAAAGCTACCTCCTCCAGCCAGAACTCGCATTTCTTCAACTTGGCATAAAGCTTGTATTCACGAAGCTTTTGGAGTACCAGCCTCAAGTGTTGCTCATGATCTTCACGGCTTTTGGAATAAATAAGGATGTTATCAATAAAGATGACCACAAAGTGATCCAAATATTCCTTGAATACCCGGTTCATCATATCCATGAAGGCAGTAGGAGCATTAGTCAATTCAAAGGACATGACTAGGAATTCATAATGCCCGTACCGAGTTCTGAAAGCCGTCTTTGGAATATCCTCAGTTCTAACCTTCAGCTGATGATATCCAGAACGAAGATCGATCTTCGAAAAGAATTGTGGTCCTTGCAATTGGTCAAACAGGTCATCAATACTTGGCAATGGGTACCTGTTTTTGATGGTGATATGATTCAACTCCCGATAATCAATATAAAGTCACATACTTCCATCTTTCTTTTTCACGAATAGAACAGGAGCACCCCAAGGAGAAGTTCTAGGACGAATAAAGCCAATGTCTAACAATTCCTGCAGTTGAATCTTTAACTCCTGAAGTTTAATAGGAGCCATTCGATATGGGGCTTTAGAAAAGGGTTTTGTACCGGGTTCAAGGTCGATACAAAATTCAATTTCACGCTCTGGGGTTAGGCCAGGAAGTTCTTCGGGAAATACGTCAGGAAATTTATTAACAACAGAAATATCATTCAAAGCTGACGTATTTTTGTTTAGATCTGTGACATGAGCTAAGAAAGCTTGACATCCGTTTTTCAATAAACGAATAGCTTTATGGCTTGAGATGACAGCGATTGATTTTAATGGTTTGGTTGCTTGAATTCGCATAATAGGTCGATTAGGAATATGAAAGCTAACAACCTTACGAAAATAATCAATTTTTGCATGATAAGTAGTTAACCAATCAATCCCTAGAATCACGTCAAATGCAAGTATTTTTAATGAAATAAGATCGACAGGTAATGTGTGGGTACCAACTTGAACCAAACAAGACTTATAAACCGTGGATGTAATGAAGGTTTCTCCCAATGGAGTTTCAACTGCTAAGTCAAAGTCTAATTTCTCCGGAATCAAATTTAATCGATGAGCGCAAGTAGGAGAAATAAAAGAATGGGTAGAACCGGTATCAAATAAAGTATAGACTTCGTTAGAGTTTATGATAAGCTTACCCGTGATGACCTCATTCGGGTTCCTTGCTTTCTGGGAGGTCACAACAAATGATCTCCCTTGCACTACCGGTTTTGACTTTTTCTGGGACGGCCTTTGGTGTCTCCATCATGGCTGAACTTATTTTTGATAAACGACAAAATCGAGCTAAATGACATTCTCTTCCACAATTATAACATGCTTTAGACGGCATCGCGCAGTTTGGACTGATGTGCCCCTCCCCTCTGCATTTAAAACATATGATAGGTGGTCGTTCTCCTTCCTTAACAACGGGTGCTGGTGCTGACGTCTTTCCATCATTGTTGAATCTCCTCTTCTTGAAATGACCATTCTTATTATTTTGGCCCTGATTACCACCGAAGTGGTTACCATTTCTGGCCTGTTGATTCCATCCACGCTTGTTGTCACCGCTTCGATGACTGCTCTCACTAGTATTATCATTTTGCCGACTGCGCTCTTTTGGTTGCGTTGACTCATTATTGCGCTCCACTAACTGAGCCCTATTCACAACATCTGAATACAAACACAGTTTATGAGAAATAAGATGTTGACATATCTCAGGTTTCAAACCTCGCAAAAACATTCGCGTCATTCGCTCTTCATTATCCACCAAGTGGGATGCAAACCGGGACAACTCAGCAAATTTAGCCTCATACTGTGACACGGTCATATTATTCTGCTCTAATTTGATGAACTCCACCTCCTTCATGTGACGAACACTTTCGAGAAAGTATTTGTCATTGAACAACTCTTGGAACTTCTCCCAAGACATCTTCAGTGTGGCAGGTTGAGTACGCTTAATCGATTCCCACCAGTAATCTGCCTCTCCTCGCAACATAAAGGCGGCAAAGGGAACCTCTTGCTCCTCAGAGCATCCCAAGACATCAAATATCTTGGTGATCTACTTTATCCATGTTTCCGCTATAAGTGGTTTTGGCTCTCCCTTAAACTCCGGTGGTCCCAGCTCCTTGAACTATTTAGCGGTGACCGTTCGAGAGTTTTCAGTGTTTCCACCTACATTTTGAATAGGAGCCGCTCTCGCCTGCTGTTGCATGAACTGCATAGAGCTTCTGAACATTTCATCATTCGTCATTTGGTCAGTATTGTTATTTGCATGAGGATTGTCGCCTTCCTGATACACATTATCCCGATTATTGATATGTGGTGAATCAACAGTCGCCTGTGCTCCATTGCTATTCTCAACATTCTCGGATGCCATTTTCAGATACTGCCACAAAATAAAAGTTAATTGATATGTCATATATTATCCTTATATTCTGACCGACCAATTAAATACCATGCAAATAAACTTAGGTAGGTCATACTAGCGAAGGAATTCCCCGTCTCTCCCCTCCTAGTTCTATTTTCACATCTTAGCCAGGGATCATATCCCTAAGCTCTGATACCAACTGTGACGCCCCCAAAATTAGGTATACATCACCCATGTTGGGTCGTCAAATACATGGTACAGAATACAAATACAACTTACTAATGCAACTGTCGTGTATAATACGACAAAACATAACTGTGAGTATGAATACAATTATTGTCTATTAGAGACTATACAAACTCAAAAGGAGTCCTCAGTACAATTATTGTCACACTATTTAACAGAATAGTGAGGACTACTAATACTATCATCTGGTCCATCACTCCGTTCCCCGACTCGTCCCAGCTATATTCTCATTTCATGAAGAGAACAGTGAAAGAAAGGGTGAGCTCAACTAGCCCAGTAAGAAATATTATGACTAAGATAATGCAGAATAAATTATCATTAGCCTTCAACAGTGTTAAACTGATAAAATATAACGAACATCAAGTTTAACTGCAGCGGAACAAGCAATCCATGAAAAGAGTCAAGTAGAGAATAAAATCTACTATCTTCTATGATTTAAAAGGTTTTTCAACACTGTTATCGCTGGGACGAATATTCTTTGTTAAAACGAATATTCCTCGACCAATCGAATATTATATAACAACTTGCGTACTTTGCAAAATTTATAAATATTACCCACAACTATAACTTTATATCAAATTAACTCCATAATATTCAAAAATAATATTTATAGAAAATTCATCTTTATTTATAAAAGTTGGGGTCTTACACAATCCAACCCTGGAGATAACCCCGAGACATCAAAGTTAAACCCCGAAGATAACCCCGGGGGATTAAGTTCAAAGGCCGGAATCAACCCCAGAACATCAAACTAACCTCAGAGATAACCCTGAAGACCGTCAAGAGTCATGGTCAAACCAACCTCAGAGATAACCCTAATGACTATCAGAATCAATAGCAGTCCAATCTCGAAGACAACCTTGAGAAAAGACAGCTACAACTGCATCAAAGTCGAAATCAACCTGAGAGGGGAAAAATCATCAATTTACCAAATCAACATCAAATCAACTCATTTCAACTCAAATCACTTCAAAAGAAGTCTTGCAAGAACCATAGCTTTAATCCCGAGTGAAAATAACACACGAAAGCTCAACGGATAGACTGCGAAGACTTGGAGATCTGGTCATGGACTCATCATCCTGGATTTGAAAAACATCACATCTCATGTCATTGTGTAGCTCTCATCAAAGGCTTTTCGGAAAGGTATAGCATGCCTCCATCGGATGCCCAGAATAAAAGTTATGAAGGTTCGAGCGGACATCACATTGTCTGAGGGCACACATTTCGAGATAATGGGACCCGCGTGGCCCGGGTAATTCGGGGAGTCGCAGGTAGACCTGCGATTACCGCGGGTTGACCCACTGCCAATTTGGTCTCAAAATAGACCCCCCACCAGCTCATTTAGAAAAAAAGAAAAAGAGAGAAAACTCTGTCCATTTCAGCCCTTAACCTCTTATAGAGTGCTCCAAACTGGAATATTTTTCTTTCTAAACACTTGTAAGCTCATATTCAAAAGCATATCAAAATTTAACTGGTGAAAACTGAGTTTTCAGGTTTCAAAAGCGGTGTGAAGTCTTTTTAGCATCCCCCTGTAAGATTTTTTAGATTTTTTAGCTTTCTGTTGCTTTGATATATATATATATATACATACTAGCGATAACTCGTGCCTAAAGGCACGGCGTAACGAAAAATTAGATTAAAATTCAAAAAATGTACAATTTTATCTAAAGACGCATACCACCACAACAATTAATACATACTCAATCATCTAACCACCAAAACATTGACCTAGTAGGTACTAATTTCAAGAAATTTCGACAGAGTTTCCTTTAAAAATAGATATCCAGAAAATTATAAACCTGTCTATAAAACACACAATCATCAATACATATCAAACCACCAAAAAAACCATCATTCCATACCCAATAATCATCATAACCATGTATAATTAGTTAACTTTACAAAAGACAGAACACAAAAAATACAAACGTGCAAAAAATACAGAAACAACATGTTACATAAGACCCATTACTTTACAGCTTACACCAAGTATTCTTTACAGCTTGCACCTTGTATCCTTCAATGTATACCTGAAACCCGTTAATATTACCAGGAACAATTCTATGAATGTTCTTGCATATGATGGACTCACGGAAAACAGTACCTGCAAGGTAAGATTAAATAGCCTTCTGGTTAGGAAGAAAGACATTAATAAAATAATAGAAATATAACACTAAAAAAATTTAAACCAAAATGAACCAAAGAACTGGTTCGTCATTCATGTTTCTTCCTGAAAGCTTTTTCCTACATGGTATCGATGGTTGAAATGCATAATTGTGAATGCAACTGATAGCTAATCACCTTACTTAACATCATTAATGGACCTAAGATGCCCCAAATTCCCATTGCACTAACTATAAAGTCCTAAAAGTAGGAGCTAAGGAAGATGGCACAATCATAAGGATGCATCCAAATAAGAACACAGGCACTGAATTTGCTCAATTGACCAGTACACAAACCATTTAGAATATTTCTGATCGTGTCGTTTGGACTCCTCCACATGGACTTCAGCTCGAATTCCATGATTTTTGTCTCATATGAAAAATCACACAACCATGATAGTCCTAAAATATAATTGTGTGACACAAGATGAATGACCTGACAAATAAATTTCAATCTGCCATCCAACTCACAACTTCTAGTGAAAAAAATAAAAATATTTTAGGCAACAATCTCCATTCAATAACTTCTCTTTTCTTAGCTTCAAATATGACGACTTTTCACGCCATCTACAAGTACAAAATGCGGCCTTTGGCCTGAGTACTCTACTTACTATGCAGTACACACCTAATTGTAAGAGTTTAAAATGCCATTAAGATACCTCCCAATATTAGAACTACAACATTAAAACTAACTACATATTTGACTTTCCTGGACAAGTAAAAGAAGAGATGCAATAATCATAAGTCAACAACTCGACACTAATACCAGTTGTTAAGAACCAAACAGAGCATATTAACCTTTATAGGGAAAAAAAATCAACCGAATCAAAAAGCCTATAAACTATGTTTCCTTATGCCTCACCTTGTTCTGCTTGCAGTATTCCACATATGTCCAGCAATCCTCACTCTTAACAACGTCCGCCTAGTAACAACTGGGAATAATAGCTCATTCTGAAACACTGATTATTAAACATAGAGTCACCTTGCTCTAGGGCTTGGAGATGCTTTGTTTCTCTCTCGTCATCTTCTCTTGCACAAAACAAAGAGGTGTGGGTGAGGAGGGAGAACCGAGAGTGAGAGAGTGAGAAGAGAAGGTCTTACGTCTTAGATCTTCAACTTCTTCTGCTTCGCGTCTGTCTGTTGGGTATGAGATTTGGGGCTGGAATTAGGGTTAGGCATGAGAGAAGAGATTTAGGGGAGTTGAGAGGGATTGAGCCTAAATTTTATCTCTCAGCTGTGTATAAGATCAAAGAGAGGATTTGAAATTTGAATTGGGGGGTTTGAGAGAGAGCTGCTGACGTGAATTGGATGGGACGTTTATGTATTTTCTCGCTCTGTATATATATATATATATATATATATATATATATATATATATATATATATATATATATATATATATATATTTCCATTCTATAGTCCTACCTCGATTTAAAATTTGTGACAGTAGACCGTCTTTATATATATATAACAATATATATATATATATATATATATATATATATATATATATTATATTTATTTATTTATTTACTGCTTTTAAATATCTGTTTTAACTGCTTTTGCAATGTAAATCCTTAATATTCTAGCATATGGACTAGATTTATCTAAATCTAGCCATCTCTAACGTTTAACTAGTTTAAAAGTGACTAAAATGGAACCGTTGAAGCTTGAATGTCTTAGATTTATTTAAATCTAGTTTTGTTTCTAGTTTTTGTAAATATTTATCAATCATGTGAGCCTAGGAGCCATGAGGTCTAAGATTCAGCTTATGGATCTAGATGTGGTTCCCACAATGAACCCTTTTCAGTTGTGTAGCCAGCTTGTAAATTATTTATGGTGTATGGACATCTTTAGATGGCTTTCATGCCCATAAGGAGCCCGACACTGCTATATATCTTATTTTCTTGAAGATGCTTTGCATCGCGAAAATAAAATCAAATCAAGCAGAATACGGAATAAAATGAAAGTATCAAAAACCTCAATTACTATTGAGTATAAGGGTTTGAAAACTTGTTTTCAAAACATCAATGCTATATCTTGCTTAAAATTGAACTTTTATACAAATCAAACCCTTTGTATATAGGTGCAAATGAGACATAGCACTACTTCCAGACAACTACACTTAGGCCCAATAAACACACACACACACATGCAGATAATTAGGGAAATTGAAAAGTTGCGGTAACCGTGTTTTCACAGAAGTTGGAGGTGCCTAACACCTTCCCCCCACTTAATCAAGCCCCCAAACTATATGAATCTTGGTTTCCAAGGCATGTTAAATAGAGTCCAACCATTGGGCCTTTATGTAAACCTTTTAAAAATCGGTTGAGTTGATACAACTATTTCAAATCTACCAACTGGCGACTTTGATTTTCAAATCGTCGACATTTTATGCCAGACTCTTTTCAAACTCGCCTTTTCAAACAAAACTCAACAAAAATAGAGAACATAAAGGGTAAGAACAGAAAAGAGTAAAATTTCCCTAACGTCGACAGGTGGTGATTCTGTTGGGGACAGTAGAGGGATTAAGCCGCTTTTCAACCTTTTCAAAAACCCTTTTAATCTACTTTGTGTGTGAATGTTGCATTTACATTGAATGGATGTGAATGAATACTTTATTTACCACACTTTAGTGCCTCGCACAATATTTGTATGTGGTATTAGTGCTTCACATAATGTCATCATTTCATACGGTAAGACACGATGTATGTGAATGTATATTGTGTAATTCCTCCACCAGGAGATAAACTCATCGGTGTTTGATTATTGGACTTAAAGGAGACTAATCCCGCAAGGCTCGAGAAAGGCACCACTCAGATCCGCTCCAATTGAAAGATTAGATTAACTTCCCATCCAGTAAATTGCGATGATCTGAGAACCTTCATGCCGAAAACTCGCGAGAGTAGCCTAAGATAGGCCAGTCTTTGATAAACCAAACGCGAAGGAAAGTCTCTTCATGTCTTTCCCTTTCAATTCCATGTAAATTAAATTACATGTAAATTAAATTCCATGTAAATTACACTTCCATGTAAATATGTATTCCTTTCCTTATCAAAACATGTCATGCTATACTATCATCAAAATAACTGACATCTGTTTTGTAGGAGAACATTAAAAAACTCCTAAAACAGACAAATTTGCATAGCATGCAGCCTCTTAATATTTATCCAAACTAAACTACGTAGTCTTTTTGTAGGGAAATAATTGGTCCCGTTACCCGTTTAAAGTCCAAAAAGGCACTAAGCCAACCTCTAGAGATGGCTATAAGTGCCTAACCTGAATATACTCCTGTTTCTCAAGAGGAGTTTGAGGGACTAAGAAATCAGATAGCGGAATTAACTGTCGTTCTAACAAAACAAAATAAGTAAACTCAGGGTCCACAAATACCCATTCAAACAGAACCCTCTACAAAAAAGGGGTATAGGGTACTGACAAAGAAGTACAGAGACCTGAGTCTCAAACTAAAAAAGCCAACAAAACCCCTGAAATCACCAACCTTAAAGAAGATCAAGAAACTGGTTATATTTGGAAGAAATTCCAACAAATGGAAGAAACCATCCTGTCAATCAAAGGGACATGAGCATATGGAAGCGTACCTTACTCAGACCTTTGCATCTTTCCAGGGGTTCATTATCCAGACAAGTTCAAAACTCCTGATTTTGAAAAATATAATAGATTGGGAGATCCTTACACTCATCTAAAAGTGTTCGTTGGAGAACTCGAATCCTATGCCGAGGATGAAAAACTGAGAATGCAGTTATTTCAAAAGAGTTTAACTAGAGAAGCCAGAGCATGGTATGCCATATTGGACAATTCCAAAATCCATAGCTGGGAAGAACTAGCCCATGCTTTTTTAAACCAATACAGTTTCCAAACATAAATGGCTCCAGATAGATATCAGATCACCAAAGTCAAAAAATAGAACACTGAGTCATTCAGAGAGTATGCCCAAAGATTAAGGCATCTGGCTCCTCACATAATCTCATCCATGATAGAAACTAGGATGGTAATGGCCTTCGTAGATATACAAGAAGCTCCATTTTATGAGAGGGTCATAAGAAAACCATTCTCAGAAATGATCAAACACGGAGAAATAGCTGAGATGGAGTTAAAATCTGGGAAGATTAAAGACCTCACTTCTTTAGAAGCTGTGGCCAAGCACATTCAAGCTGGAAATTATGGGAATAACCCCCGGAGGGTTCATAAAAAGAAGAAGAGGATGTCTCCTTGATGCTGCAAGGACAAACTCAGAGAGGCAATCAAAACTTCCCCATTCAAAGGAGAAACTATTCCCCTTTTTAAACATCTGCACAATTCTCAAACCCTACAATGCAAAAAGTTATAGAGGTAAGACGTCAAAGAATGTTCACACCCTTAGGGGACTCATTAGAAAATATACTCAAGCTTCTGACATCACATAAGAAAATTGTCTAGCTCCTTCCACCAGCCAATCTAAGTGGAAAGAATTTTAATATAAGCAAGAAATGTACTTATCATTCTAGAGCTTCGGGTCATGACACCCACGATTGCTAGTCCCTCAAACACAAAATCTAGGATTTGATAGATAGTGGTGAAATCGTGGTAACAAAGCCAGAATAATCACCTGTTCAAGATAACCTTCTCCTTAATATAAGGAAGATAATGTCAACATGATCAACAGAGGGAGTGGAGAAAGTTCCAATTACCTCAAATATGTGGGCGGTTCTCCCAAAACTAGCAAAGATAATTTTGATAAGTGGTATAATTAAGAATTCCAATTTATGATAGAACGAGACATGAAGTCTATTAATGAACGGGTTAATCAACTTGCAGAACTGTTGATACATCAGCACCAAGTTACACGCCAGCTGCTCGGTTAGGAGCATGCAAGTATCCTCTCCCTTATAAAAAAAATCAACAACAAGCCCAAGAGAATGAAACCTTGGAAGAAAAACGTGCAAGAAAAAAAAAGATCCCAGGCTCGTCGGGACTACGTAAACCAAAGGGAATTAATCACTTTTGGTCAACCATGGAAGAAATCTTGAAGATGTTGATCAATGAAGGGAAGATCACAACACTGCTACCCCCAATCAATCCACACTCAAAGAGATTTGATGCTACCGGGGTCTATCAATACCACTCCAATACACGTGGTCATAGTACTGAAAGCTGCTGGGCACTTCGTGTAACAATCTAGAATTTTATTTGTAATTTCAAATATTTATGGAATTAAATAAATATTTTAATTGATATGTTTGTTGTTAAGTAAATATTTGTTGAATTATTTATTAATTAAATAAATAATCCATGAGTTATAGGAATTAACTTAATTAAGGTAATATGTTAATTAAGTTAATAATTGATAATTTGATACTTTGAAATTAATTAAAATAAAAGAGTGATGAAATAATTTTTATGAGATAATATTTTAATTTAATTTAATTTAATAAATAAATTAGAGAGTTGATAAGGATTATATGAATTGCTATAATATTGTTTTATTTGATTTAGTAATAAAAGTGATGTGTTAATTTATTAAATAAAATTATAATAAAAATTATAATTTTGTGGTAATTGGATTATGTGATGAATTGATTTGATAAGTTATTATTTACTTTAATTTAATTCAAATTGAATATGAAAATTTAATTGAATAAAGTGTGACAATAAACTATATTATAAAGAAGTTGTTAAAATAAATTAAAAGAGTTTAAATGGGTTTAACCAAACAAGGCTTAAGGAATATTAAGTCTTTATTTTAAAAGGTGTTTTGCCAAACAAGGATTTATGACTTTTGAATTTAAAAAAAAAAAATTAACTGATACATAATTAGTAGAGTTATTATTATGACAGTTTTTATACGTTTTTATTTTTTAAGTTGCGTCTGATTATTTTTACGTTAAGTTTTGGTTTAAGCCTAATACTAAAGAAAGAAGAAAACAAAGAAGAGAAAGAAGAGAGAAAGAGAGAAAAAGAGAGAAAAAGAGATAAGCCTGTGAATTTAAAGGAAGAAGATTGAGAAATCAAAGAGCTAACTAATCATTTTTGTTGATTAAACAAGCAAAGTGAGGTATAATTTTAATTTCTAAAGTTTTAGTTCCTATATATGAAAAGTTTTTTGTGTTCTTGAGTTTCATAAAAATTCTCTTTAATTGAGTTTTAGTTGATGATTTGTAAGAATAGAAATTGTTATTAAGATGATTATTGTTATATGCAGAATTAAATCAATAATATGGAATTTAATTGAGGGAATAATGTTCTTGAGTTTCACTGCAAAACAAAATTGGTTTTCAAACTTACTATAGTGCAATTTCTGATGAACTTTTGATGTATAAAGTGAATGATTGTGTTTATATGTAATTGTGATGTTATAACTAAGATCTAGACACGAATTTCATACATTAATTTAGGAAAGCAGGTTCAAAAAGAAAAGAAATTAGTTACATTGAACATATGTATGAATATGGCTTATTAGAGTTCAAAATTGATAGTTGATTCATGAATTAAATTATAAATTGATTCTTGAATGTGTTAATTCACAAAGAAACAAAAAGAATGTGGTTTTAATGAACTGTTTTGGTTGTGAAATGAAGCCATGGTGATTGAATTCGCTAAAAACATAAAAATTGAAGTTTTAAGAATGAATATGGTTTTAATTCTGTTGGATTGATTGTTTTAGTTGTTTAGTTGTTCTAAATAAGTGTATATATGATGGGCAATATTTATATGAAGCCTATGCTATTTGGGTGTATGTAATTGCTGCTTAATTGGTGAAGTTTGTGAGGTTTGGGTCTGAACAGAGGAAGAAACAGTATGCAAAGTTTCTATCTGCGCATCAGCGTAGCTGCGCTAGTGTCAAAAGCAAAAATGGCGCAACTGCGCTGCAGTGCATGTGATAACCCAATAATTTATACCATTAATAAAATCTTAATTAATTAAATAAAGGTTGAATAATAAGACTTAGACTGGAAATAAGATATGGATTTTAAAAAAAATTGCGTGAAAGACTTATATGGTTTTGTGTATTGTTATATGTAAGTAAATGCATATGAATTATATGTGTTTGTTTTTATTTGTTTATTATAAACAAATAAGAGAACCTAAGGTAACCTAATTATAAATTCGGAATGAAAAATTGAATAACTTAAGGGTTATGATACGGGAGAATATTAGTATATAAAATATATATTAATTCTAAGAGATTTATTTTATACATCTCAATTAATTAATTTTATAACCTAATTATAACAAGTCTAATTGGGTTAAGAAAATAAATGTGCATGAGTAAGGATTTATGTTATAATTGAGGAAATAAAAACTCTAATTAAATAATTAGGGAATGATAATTTTAAGAGTGTTGGAATATGTTATTTGTTATGTCCCAAAGAAACTAAATTTGTAAGCCCAAAACATTAAATGGATAGCCCAATTTTTAGCCCAAGTGGTGAGAGACTTTTTAGTCATTTAATTTAAGTAAAATTGGTAAATAAAAATAAATCAAATTTGGACATTTAAAAGGGGGGGAGTATCCGACCATATTGAAGTACAAAGGAGCATGTAAATTATTTATTCATTTGATTACCAACTCCTACCAAATACCTTAGGTGTCACACACATGGATAGCCACAACCTTTGTTGAAATGTGCAAGCAACCATTTAATAAGTGTGGAAGAGAGAAAGAAAGAAAAGAAAGTTATTGGGAGATGTATATATATATATATATATATATATATATATATATATATATATATATATATATATATATATATATACATTTTTCCTAGCAACCACTAAAAATCTTGGCCACTTTAACAAATATTTTCTCTATCATCTCTTATTTCTTACCAAAAAGAAAACCAAGAGAGAGAGAGAGGAGCAAATTCGGCAGCTACAAGAGGTTAAGGGGAGAATATTTTGATCTTCATATACCCAAGATCCATCTTATAATTTAGAAGGAGAAGAAGGAAAAGTTAAGGTGCAACAAAATTTCTACTTATGTAGTCTAATTTCCTTTCTGGTTTGATTTGATTTTTGATAATATGAAGATATGATCTTGAAGTTTAAAACCTTAGATCTATGTGTTTATGAGTGTTTCATGTTTAGATATACTTATATTGGGTGTTGTTTTAGTTGAAAATCAAAAATAAAGAAAAGTGATTTTTCTAGTTTATAAGCCATAAAATTTGTATGTACTTTGGATTTTCACCGTTTCTAATCTACACCTTCTTTTTGTGATCTGTCAAAAAGGGGTGTTAGATAGGTAAGTTATCTACTAAACCCAAGTGCTAACACTCAAAAATGTTTAGTACACAGTCCGTAGTAACTGATTTAGGAAAAATAGTTTCGCGTCTTTTAAGGAAAAACAAACTATTTTGGATAGTCAAGGGTAGGGGCAGTTTAGTCATTTTTTTGACATTCAAAACTTTTGGAAAACTTTGGGAGGATAATATGATAAGTTTTCTAACATCTCCAAGTGGAATCACTAAAAAAAGAGTTGTAGATTTCCGTATGGACTATTTTTAACAAATCACGAAAAAGTGAAAAAGGGGAAAAAGCTACTGCCCAAAATTTTGTAAGGGTTGTTTCATCCACTTAATTTGTGAGACAAATTCAGGCCTTTTGGGACATGAAAATACATGGTATTAATTAGCTCCTGTCCTAAAATAAGCTCATTCCGACCTTAAAATGACCAAGTTATGACCATTTCAATTTTTGTGAGTTTCTGACGAAAACGACTAGAACCGGAGTTCTATAACTCCGATGGCTACATAATTTAAACTGGAGGCTCACGTTAACACGTATAAGATTATTTCAAGAGATTGGAATTTCTGGAGTTGAGCATGATAGGGCTAATTTCTTAAGCTACGAACTAAAAATAATTTTTAGAAAATACCAAAGGAAGTTGGAAAAGTATGGAAAAATACTTTATGTATGAAATATATGTATATATGTTTGGACAAAGGTTAGAAAAATAATAAGTTGATTTGGTGTTTTCGTAAAAAGGATATGGAATCCAACTTGCTGGATTGAAAAATTTATGAATCTAGTTTACTGGATTGAAAAATTTGATGAATCCAGCTTTCTGGATTGAAAAGAAGTTTACTGAATTGAAAGTATGTTGAATCCAGCTTGCTGAATTGCAATATAGTTACTGGATTTGGAATCCAGTTTGTTGGATTGCAGTTTGGTTTGCTGGATTGGCCATCTAGATACTGGATTTGGAATCCAGGTTACTGGATTTGGAATCCAGGTTTCTGGTTTGGTATTTGACCTATTAGAGTGTTAAATCATAATGAATATGATATAGTAATTAAAGAATTATCAAATGATGATAATAATGCTAATGTTGTAGGGTGTTATCTAATATTTAGTTATGTGATTAAGTGTTAGATAATTGATTGATAAACTAATTGTATTATAATACAAAGTATGATATGCTGATTGAAAGACCAATCTTATTAATGATAGGTCTTACAAAAGAAGTTAACTTAACTTGCGTAGCAGTAGTCAACGAATCAGGCAAGTTTCCTAACTCAACCTTGAGTTATATATTTTCAAATATTATGGTGGTTAATTATTGTTGATTAGACCACGTCTGAGAATTTTGTTGATTATTCGCAGTTAGTGCATGTTTATTAATTCAAATTGAATTAGTGATTCTGAGAATATACTTAGAGAATAACTGTTGTTGGATATTCACATCCGTAGAAGCTATTATTGATTGCAAATAGTACAGATAATTCCTGTCTATTGTTAAATCGTATTGAGATATGTCTTAGCTAATTGTTCTGGCTAGACGAACTTTTGTTAAAACATGATAGGTTCGAGAAGAGAATAGAACTATATTATTATTGACAGGTCGATGCAAATTATTTCGGCTAGATTGATAAAGTAAACTTGATTGGTTCGAGAAGAGAAGAGAAGCGATTAGGAATTGAAATCATCGTATTTCGTTGTTATAATACAACTTCTGTTTGTAAGACTGAGTAGAACAACCTTTTTATATAAAAGGGAACCTTTTGGTCGTATATTCAAATATTGCGCGCGTTTTGAGTATTATGCATAATATCGGGTATATTAAAGCTGATCACTTTATATACTTGCTGAGGGGTATGATTTAATCTTTATGGTTATCTGATACACCCGGGTATATCAAAGTAAATCTTTGATAGTTACTCGAAAAGAGAAGTTCAAGATTCAATAGATCGCTCAACATAAATCTAGAAAACATTCCACTTTGATATTGTGTAGAATTGATTCTTGATTATTCAATTGAATATCGTAGAAACTTTAAAAGCGTTTTCCTCTTTCATTATCGAATTATTGTGTTGCATAGGTTGCGAGAAGACTTATTAGTGATTAACGAATTATTCAGCTATTTCAAAGTTCCCCAAACTTTAGTGTTATCCTATCAAAATAGACAGTATGTTAATCTTGATTCTTATACATTCATTGTATGTCTTAACTTGCGGGGCAAATTTATTGCTCACCCTTGCTAAATAAAATATTTTAACTAGGAACGAAGAAGCCGGAGGGACAGAGGAGAATAAGGGCGAAGGTATATTGCTTGATTAGTTGTAATGAACATTACTTATTATGTTGTATTTGTAAACCCTTTTGTATATCTAAGGTGTATGTTTGTAAAGTCATGGTTAGATTGTGACGCCCCCAAAATTAGGTATACATCACCCATCTTGGGTCGTCAGATATATAGTACAAAATACAAATACAACTTACTAATACAACTGTCGTGTACAATATGACAAAACATAAACTGTGAGTTTGAATACAAATATTATCTTCTAGAGAGTATTCATACTCAAAAGGAGTCTTCATTACATTTATTAACACGCTATTACATAGAATAGTGAGGACTACTAACTAATACTATCATTCGAACCATCACTCCGTTCCCCGACTTGCCCCAGCTACATTCTCATTTCCTGAAGAGAACAGTGAAAGAAAGGGTAAGCTCAACTAGCCCAGTAAGAAATATTATGACTAAGATAATGCAGAATAAATTATCATTAGCCTTCAACAATGTTAAACTGATAAAATATAATAGACATCAAGTTTAACTGCAGCGGAAAAAGCAATCCATTAAAAGAGTCAAGTAAAAAATAAACTCTACTATCTTTTATGATTTAAAAAGTTTTTCAACACTGTGATCGCTGAGACTCAGCTTAATAAAATAATCCACATCATCGAATCACCCCTGCACTACGGCCAAAGATATTCGTATATTCATTAATGGTCATGATCATGCCAACAACTGTCCATCAATGCACTACGGGCCAATGATGACTTTTACCACATCATTTGTAACATTACGGTCATGATTATACCGAATAATCCCTGGTCATAATCATACCAAGTCCATTTATGCACTACAGGCCACAGATGACTTTCAACATTTTATAAACATGAGGGTGATGACAATGATATAAGAATTCAATAAAACAAGTTCAAGAATTAATTTATCCAGGAATTAATAACGTCCAAATTGTCAACATGATATTGCTTTGTGGAGTAAAATTCAAGAAAGATTAGGAAAATATTTTCATGAATAGATACTAGATGAAGCGCAAATGTCAAGGATATTCCACAAATTTTATGGAGTATAGAAGTTAAAACTTAACCAACTGAGTATAATAAAGAATGGAATAACAAAAGAAATCACCATGCATGCGATAGACCGCACAGACAGGTTATTCCAACAGAATAATAAATAATGGAACCAGGTCCGGCGTAAACGCACAGACAGGATATTCCGACAGAATAATAAATAATGGAACCAGGTCCGGCGTAAACGCACAGACAGGATATTACGACAGAATAATAAATAATGGAACCAGGTCCGGCGTAAACGCACAGACAGGATATTCCGACAGAATAATAAATAATGGAACCAGGTCCGGTGTAAAACAGACAGACAGGATGTTCCAACAGAATAATAACAAGACGAAACCAGGTCCGGTGTAAAACACACAGACATGATGTTCTAACAGAATAATAGAAGAATGTCACCAAGTATAGGGTAGACCGCGTATACAGGTTATTCCAACAGAATAATAAGAAATGGAATAACAACAGTTCTCTTCATGAATAAGAAAGAATAACACCCCTTACCGTTTTAAAGAAGAGCTGAAATAAGGAAGTAGTTAAGTAGCAGAATACTCTTCTTCTCTCTCTCTATAGTTTCTCTCTATAGTTTCTCTCTCTAGAGTTCAGTGAATTCGTAAGAAATAATGAAGGAATGAGCTGCTATTTATAGAAAAATAGAATGCATAGTAACTAATCCATGAACGGTCCAGATTGATTACTTCAATCTGACGGTCCATATTTAAAGAAAAATCTTTTAAATAAAATATAATATATTCTATTTATAGAATAACTTTAATAAAGTATTCTGTTTTATTACGTTAATAATACAAATAAAACAAAACGTCATTATCGCTAAATAATTCATATTATTAACTGACAATAATTGAATCAAACTGAGTGACTTCTCACATAAGCATTAATAATCAATACCGTGTGCTACTATGCAACCACACGTATTACTGTACTTTTACTACCGAGTAGTTCAACAGTAACAATGATAAAACTTCCGCCATTATTTTTAATAAACTATTTTTGTCGTTTTCTCAATCCGACAATAATTTCGTGGTGGGGTCCACCAATGATTGTGCCGTTGTACGAATATTTCCCGACAAAAAGAATATTCCCCGACCAAACGAATATTTTAAAACAACTTGCTTACTTTGCAAAATTTATAAATATTACCCACAACTATAACATTATATCAAATTAACTCCATAATATTCAAAAATGATATTTATAGAAAATTCATCTTTATTTATAAAAGTTGGGGTCTTACAACCTCCCCTTCTTATGAAATTTCGCCCTCGAAATTAGGGTACGTACCTGGTATGTCGAAAAGATAAGGATACCTTGATTTTATTTCATATTCTAACTCCCAAGTCATTTCCTCAACATCGTGGTTTCTCCACAAAACTTTGACTTGAGGTATAACCTTGGAGCGTAGAATATGTTCCTTCTTATCCAAGATTTGAACAGGAACTTCTTCATACGTCAAATCCTCCGCTATTTCGTCCGGTTCTAACTCAATAATGTGGTTCGGGTCTTCCACATATTTGCGTAACATGGATATGTGAAAAACGTTATGAACACGAGACATACTTGGCGGTAAAGCGAGTCTATAAGCCACAGTTCCTACTCGATCGAGGATTAAAAATGGACCGATGAATCGAGGATTGAGCTTTCCTCTCTTTCCAAATCTCGTAACTCCTTTCCATGGAGCAACACGTAAGAACACATGATCTCCTACATCAAATTTCATGTCCTTTCGATGAAGATCAGCATAACTCTTTTGTCAATCTTGTGAGGTTTTTATACGTTGTCGGATCGTTTGAATCTTTTCTGTAGTCATACGTACCGACTCCGGTCCCAACAACGTTGCTTCACCCACCTCATCCCAGCATACTGGAGAACGACATTTTCTTCCATACAATGCTTCGAATGGAGCCATGCCAATACTTGCTTGATAAATGTTGTTGTAGGAAAACTCCACCAATGGTAAGAACTTGTCCCAACTTCCCTTGAAGTCAAAGACACAGAGTCTTAATAAATCTTCTAGAGTTTGAATAGTCCTCTCTGATTGTCCGTCCGTCTGAGGATGATATGCCGAACTAAATCGTAAATCCGTGCCCATAGCTTTTTGTAAACTAACCCAAAATCGTGAAGTAAATCTTGGGTCTCGATCAGAAACTATGGATACTGGCATACCATGCAGTCTTACAATCTCGTTTATGTACATACGAGCAAGACGTTCAAGTGTATAAGTTTCTCGTATCGGTAAGAAATGAGCAGACTTGGTCAATCTATCAACAATGACCCAAATCGCATCTATACCTTGAGAAACCTTAGGAAGACCGGTAACGAAATCCATGGTAATGTGCTCCCACTTCCATTCTAGAATTTCAAGTGGTTGCAATGGACCTTTTGGTACTTGATGTTCCGCTTTGACTCGTTGACAAGTTAGACACCTTGAGATAAACAACGCTATCTCTCTCTTCATATTGCTCCACCAAAATGTATGACGAAGATCATGATACATTTTGGTACTTCCAGGATGGATTGCAAACGGTGTGTTGTGCGCCTCTATCATGATTTCATACTTTAAATCAGGGTTGTTAGGAACACAAAGTCTGGAGTTGACTCGAAGTATTCCTTCTTCATCGATTCTTGCTTCCGGCATAGCACCTTCTTGCACTTTCTTCCTCATACGCATCAGCTCCAGGTCTGTAGCTTGAGCAGCTTTAACCTTATCGATTAAAGTTGGTTCTACTCGTATATTCGACATCATCACATGGGTCCCTGGAGTCTTTAACTCTATCTCCATCCTTTGCAAGTCACACAAAATGGGCCTTTGCGTTGTTAATATTGCACTTGTACCCGCATATGATCTTCTACTCAATGCGTCAGCTACCACGTTCGCTTTTCCAAGATGGTATTGAATGGTATGATCATAATCTTTCAACAGTTCAAGCCAACGTCGTTGTCGCATGTTGAGTTCCTTTTGAGTGAAGAAATATTTAAGGCTTTTATGATCCGTAAAGATCTCCACCTTCTCCCCATACAAGTAATGCCTCCAAATTTTAAGTGCAAAGACAACAGCTGCCAACTCTAGATCATGAGTAGGATAATTCCTCTCATATTCCTTGAGTTGTCTTGATGCATAGGCTATGACTTTTCCATGTTGCATGAGAACACATCCCAACCCTTTGCTCGAAGCATCACTGTAGATGACAAATCCCTCCGAGCCAGATGGTATTGTTAGAACAGGTGCTGAAATGAGTCTCCTCTTAAGTTCTTGAAAACTCTGCTCACATTCTTCGCTCCAACCGAACTTTGTATCTTTCCGAGTCAGCTGAGTTAATGGAGTAGCGATTCGAGAAAATCCTTCCACGAATCTCCGATAATAACCAGCCAATCCAAGAAAGCTACGTACTTCGGTCACTGATTTAGGTTGCTCCCAGCTTTGAATAGCTTCAATCTTTGCCGGGTCAACCGATATTCCACGACTTGATACTACGTGCCCAAGGAATGCTACCTCTTCCAGCCAGAACTCGTATTTCTTCAACTTGGCATAAAGTTTGTATTCATGAAGCTTTTGGAGTACCAACCTCAAGTGTTGCTCATGATCTTCACGGCTTTTGGAATAAACAAGGATGTCATAGATAAAGACGACCACAAAGTGATCCAAATATTCTTTGAATACCCTGTTCATCATATCCATGAAGGCAGCAGGAGCATTAGTCAATCCAAAAGACATAACTAAGAATTCATAATGCCCATACCGAGTTCTGAAGGCAGTCTTTGGAATATCCTCAGTTCTAACCTTCAGTTGATGATATCCAGAACGAAGATCGATCTTTGAAAAGAATTGTGCTCCTTGCAACTGGTCAAACAGGTCATCAATACGTGGCAATGGGTACCTATTTTTGATGGTGACATGATTCAACTCCCGATAATCAATACAAAGTCGCATACTCCCATCTTTCTTCTTCACGAATAGAACAGGAGCACCCCAAGGAGAAGTACTAGGACGAATAAAACCAATGTCTAACAATTCTTGCAGTTGAGTCTTTAACTCCTGAAGTTCAATAGGAGCCATTCGATATGGGGCTTTGGAAATGGGTTTTGTACCGGGTTCAAGGTCGATACAAAATTCAATTTCACACTCTGGGGGTAGGCCAGGAAGTTCTTCGGGAAATACGTCAGGAAATTTATTAACAACAGAAATATCATTCAAAGCTGACGTATTTTTGTTTAGATCTGTGACATGAGCTAAGAAAGCTTGACATCCGTTTTTCAATAAACGAATAGCTTTATGGCTTGAGATGACAGCGATTGATTTTAATGGTTTGGTTGCTTGAATTCGCATAATAGGTCGATTAGGAATATGAAAGCTAACAACCTTACGAAAATAATCAATTTTTGCATGATAAGTAGTTAACCAATCAATCCCTAGAATCACGTCAAATGCAAGTATTTTTAATGAAATAAGATCGACAGGTAATGTGTGGGTACCAACTTGAACCAAACAAGACTTATAAACCGTTGATGTAATGAAGGTTTCTCCCAATGGAGTTTCAACTGCTAAGTCAAAGTCTAATTTCTCCGGAATCAAATTTAATCGATGAGCGCAAGTAGGAGAAATAAAAGAATGGGTAGAACCGATATCAGATAAAGTATAGACTTCGTTAGAGTTTATGATAAGCTTACCCGTGATGACCTCATTCGGGTTCCTTGCTCTCTGGGAGTTCACAACAAACGCTCTCCCTTGCACAACCGGTTTTGACTTTTCTGGGACGGCCTTTGGTGCCTCCATCCTAGCTGAATTTGTCTTCGGTAAACGACAAAATCGGGCTAAATGACCTTCTCTTCCACAATTATAACATGCTTTGGATGGCATCGCGCAGTTTGGACTGATGTATCCCTCCCCTCCGCATTTGAAACATATGATAGGTGGTCGTTCTCCTTCCTTAACGACAGGTGATGGTGCTGACGTCTTTCTATCATTGTTGAATCTCCTCTTCTTGAAATGCCCATTCTTATTGTTTTGGCCCTGATTACCACCGAAGTGGTTACCATTTCTAGCCTGTTGATTCCCTCCACGCTTGTTGTCACCGCTTCGATGACTGCTCTCACTGGTATTATCATTTTGTCGACTACTCTCTTTTGGTTGCGTTGACTCGTTATCGCGCTCCACTAACTGAGCCCTATTCACAACATCTAAATACAAACACAGTTTATGAGAAACAAGATGTTGACGTATCTCCGGCTTCAAACCTCTTAAAAACATTTGCGTCATTCTTTCTTCATTATTCACCAGGTGGGACGCAAACCGGGATAACTCCGCAAATTTTGCCTCGTACTGCGACACGGTCATATTATTCTGCTCCAATTTGATGAACTCCACCTCCTTCATGTGACGAATACTCTCGGGAAAGTATTTGTCGTTAAACAACTCTTGGAACTTCTCCCAAGACATCTTCAGTGCGGCAGGTTGAGTACGTTTTATCGATTCCCACCAGTAATCTACCTCTCCTCGCAACATAAAGGCGGCAAAGGGAACCTTTTGCTCCTCAGAGCAACCCAAGACATCAAATATCTTGGTGATCTGCTTTATCCATGTTTCAGCTACAAGTGGTTTGGGTTCTCCCTTAAACTCCGGTGGTCCCAGCTCCTTAAATTGTTTAGCGGTGACCGCCAGAGAGTTTCCAGTATTTCCACCTACGTTATGGACAGGAGCCGCTTTCACCTGTTGTTGCATGAATTGCATAAAGCCTCTGAACATTTGATCATTCATCATTTGGTCAGTGTTGTTGTTTGCATGAGGATTGTCACCTTCCTGATGCACATTATCCTGATTATTGATATGTGGTGAATCAACAGTCGCCTGTGCTCCATTGCTATTATCAACATTCTCAGATGCCATTTTCAGATACTGCCACAAAATAAAAATTAATTGATATGTCATATTTTATCCTTATATTATGACCGACCAAGTAAATACCATGCAAATAAACTTAGGTAGGTCATACTAGCGAAGGAATTCCCCGTCTCTCCCCTCCTAGTTCTATTCTCACATCTTAGCCAGGGATCATATCCCTAAGCTCTGATACCAACTGTGACGCCCCCAAAATTAGGTATACATCACCCATCTTGGGTCGTCAAATATATAGTACAAAATACAAATACAACTTACTAATACAACTGTCGTGTACAATACGACAAAACATAAACTATGAGTTTGAATACAAATATTATCTTCTAGAGAGTATTCATACTCAAAAGGAGTCCTCATTACATTTATTAACACGCTATTACATAGAATAGTGAGGACTACTAACTAATACTATCATTCGAACCATCACTCCGTTCCCCGACTTGCCCCAGCTACGTTCTCATTTCCTGAAGAGAACAGTGAAAGAAAGGGTGAGCTCAACTAGCCCAGTAAGAAATATTATGACTAAGATAATGCAGAATAAATTATCATTAGCCTTCAACAATGTTAAACTGATAAAATATAATAGACATCAAGTTTAACTGCAGCGGAAAAAGCAATCCATTAAAAGAGTCAAGTAAAAAATAAACTCTACTATCTTTTATGATTTAAAAAGTTTTTCAACACTGTGATCGCTGAGACTCAGCTTAATAAAATAATCCACATCATCGAATCACCCCTGCACTACGGCCAAGGATATTCGTATATTCATTAATGGTCATGATCATGCCAACAACTGTCCATCAATGCACTACGGGCCAATGATGACTTTTACTACATCATTTGTAACATTACGGTCATGATTATACCGAATAATCCCTGGTCATAATCATACCAAGTCCATCTATGCACTACAGGCCACAGATGACTTTCAACATTTTATAAACATGAGGGTGATGACAATGATATAAGAATTCAATAAAACAAGTTCAAGAATTAATTTATCCAGGAATTAATAACGTCCAAATTGTCAACATGATACTGCTTTGTGGAGTAAAATTCAAGAAAGATCAGGAAAATATTTTCATGAATAGATACTAGATGAAGCGCAAATGTCAAGGATATTCCACAAATTTTATGGAGTATAGAAGTTAAAACTTAACCAACTGAGTATAATAAAGAATGGAATAACAAAAGAAATCACCATGCATGCGATAGACCACACAGACAGGTTATTCCAACAGAATAATAAATAATGGAACCAGGTCCGGCGTAAACGCACAGACAGGATATTCCGACAGAATAATAAATAATGGAACCAGGTCCGGCGTAAACGCACAGACAGGATATTCCGACAGAATAATAAATAATGGAACCAGGTCCGGCGTAAACGCACAGACAGGATATTCCGACAGAATAATAAATAATGGAACCAGGTCCGGTGTAAAACACACAGACAGGATGTTCCAACAGAATAATAACAAGACGAAACCAGGTCCGGTGTAAAACACACAGACAGGATGTTCTAACAGAATAATAATAAAAACGGAACCAGGTCCGGTGTAAAACACACAGACAGGATGTTCCAACAGAATAATAGAAGAATGTCACCAAGTATAGGGTAGACCGCGTATACAGGTTATTCCAACAGAATAATAAGAAATAGAATAACAACAGTTCTCTTCATGAATAAGAAAGAATAACACCCCTTACCGTTTTAAAGAAGAGCTGAAATAAGGAAGTAGTTAAGTAGCAGAATACTCTTCTTCTCTCTCTATAGTTTCTCTCTATAGTTTCTCTCTCTAGAGTTCAGTGAATTCGTAAGAAATAATGAAGGAATGAGCTGCTATTTATAGAAAAATAGAATGCATAGTAACTAATCCATGAACGGTCCAGATTGATTACTTTAATCTGACGGTCCATATTTAAAGAAAAATCTTTTAAATAAAATATAATATATTCTATTTATAGAATAACTTTAATAAAGTATTCTGTTTATTACGTTAATAATACGAATAAAACAAAACGTCATTATCGCTAAATAATTCATATTATTAACTGACAATAATTGAATCAAACTGAGTGACTTCTCACATAAGCATTAATAATCAATACCGTGTGCTACTATGCAACCACACGTATTACTGTACTTTTACTACCGAGTAGTTCAACAGTAACAATGGTAAAACTTCTGCCGTTATTTTTAATAAACTATTTTTATCGTTTTCTCAATCCGACAATAATTTCGTTGTGGGGTCCACCAATGATTGTGCCGTCGTACGAATATTCCCCGACAAAAAAGAATATTCCCCGACCAAACGAATATTTTAAAACAACTTGCTTACTTTGCAAAATTTATAAATATTACCCACAACTATAACATTATATCAAATTAACTCCATAATATTCAAAAATGATATTTATAGAAAATTCATCTTTATTTATAAAAGTTGGGGTCTTACATAGATAACCTGGGACAATGTATTAACTATATATGTTAATGAGATGTGTATTACTATTCATCAATGAATGGGTAGTTATATGTTATTTATAAGTTGGATCGTGAGCACCAAACTCGAGGGTCAGGTAACCCAGATTTGGGGGCGTCACAGCGCAGCTACGCTGGTTCTAGAGCTATAAACGGCGCATCTGTGCCCTATCCAGAATAGTGACAGTGATGCCCTGTTGATTGTTCAGTCTCTAAAACCCAATATAACCTAGCCTAATGAAAATAATAACGTGGTGAGCATGTAACAAAGACGCTATAACATATTGTTAACATGTATTTGATAATTTCAAAGTTGTAAAATTTGTAAGTTGTGAAAACTTTACGTTGGGATTTGTTAAAGTCTAAAGATGATGATTAAGTGTTATAATGTTAAGAATTATGGTTTCAGAGTTATGTATGGTGCTAGTGATTGGAACTTATACTAAAATAACAAGTTTAACTAAAATGGGATTTTACTTGTAAGGTTAATGTTAGTATACCTAATAGATGTTATGATTCTAATAATATGTGTATGTAAACGTGAGTTATAATTTAATAGCTTATGCACAAGGCAAGTTTTTAGACTCTAATCTCTAATTGAGTTATCCTATCTCACTTACTTTACGCAAGTTTCTGATCCTTACTTTTATACTGAGCAAGTTCCTAATCCTACTTATATAACTTAATTATATTCATGCAAGCTCTTTAACCTACCTCTTACTTTGAGAAGGTTTCCTATCTTTAATTTGTTTCTTATTATGCAAATTTATGAATTCCATTATTCTTATGATTACCAAGTTTTGTTTCTCAACTTGTTATCAATTATACATGTTCAATAACTCAATTCATTTATTAAGCAAGATTATAGTCTTAGCTTAATATTGTTCAATTAAGGTTTATTATATTATTCAATGCTTATGCTTTCCAGTTTATTTCTAAGCATGACTTCGATATACAATGTTGATTCATCTATGATTCATGACTATTCCATATCATGTTGTTATCGAACACTTGAAATGATATCAAACTTTATTGATTCAACTAATCCTTAGTTGATGATCGTTAAACCCTAAATTATCCTTGAAGCTTATCCAAACCGAACTTACTTTGGTGCAGACTTGTACTCTAAAATTGAGAAGAACAACCATATTATAGGGGATTATTTACGCGAAGTGTTTAGATGTTTGTGCATAATACATGGTACGAAAGGCTGATCACCCTAAGTATGGGGAGTCCCTAAAGTCTTATGAATAATTTGGTTTAAGTTGAAAGAATACTTATAACCTTGGACAGAGTTTATGGTCTTGTGACCCTCAGATATATTTCAAATTTTGATTTCAGTTCCTGATTATCAATGATAGAGAATATTATTCAGTTCTATTGAGCTTATTCATTGGAAGTTATTATGTTGTTATTATTCATTGTCATTTCAAGTGAGCATTTGTTTTGCTCACTCTTCCTTATATAACCATTACATCTAAAGTTGAGAAGGTCGGTGAACCTACCACAAGTAAAGGAAATGGAAAGATGAACAAGTGTTGAAGACTTGTAAATTTTTTGACTTTTATATTCTCAGACTTTGTTTTAATTATTGAGATGTAATTATTTATTTTTACGCATTTGATGAATGCTTAAGGTTAGATGACCTGAGAGATTTTGTTGGATTTAATGATGTAACCCTTTAATGGGAAGTTTTATTGTTTAATTTTATTTTTGTTTGGGTAGTTAGAAATGTATGATTAGAAAGTGAACACCAAATCGTGTGGGAATGAAGTACCCAGATTTGGGGGTATCACAAGTTAGTAGTTGACGTCGGGATTTTTATTTGTCCCTTTTCGTTACCTATTTTTTTGTGTTCTCATTTTAGGTGAGATTTGTTTGAAAAAACAAGTGAAAAAGGTTTGACATGTGTAATGTCGACGATTGGACTATAAGATTCGCCAATTAGTTTTTTAACTGGTTGTACCAACACAATCGAGAAAAGGTTTACACATTGACCCAGTGATGTGTCACTGCTAAACGGGTCTGTGAAACCGAGATTCAATTAGGGTCCGGGGACTTGCTTATGCGGAAGGAAGGTGTTAGGCACCCCCCGACATCCGTGTTGCCACAGTGACCGCCACTTTTCCATAAACTGTTATATGAATGTGTGTGTGTATGGGTTAATGTGCTTTTATTTGGAAGTAGTGTGAGGCCTCGTTCGCACCTATATACATAGGGTTTGAATTTATATAAAAATTCAGTTTTAAACAAGATATGACAGTGATGTTTTAAAAGAGGTTTTTCAAACCCAGTGCTCAATAGTAATTGAGACCTTTTACACTCCCATTTTATTAAATATTCGTCTTGGTTGATTTTATTTTATAGATGCAAGGTATCTGTATGAAAATAATGTACAAAAGGTGCTGAATTCCTCGTGGGTATGAGAACCATCTGAGGAAATCCAAACATCACAGATAAATTTACAAGCTGCTTACAGCTGAAAAGGTCCATCACGGGAACCGAATCTAGATTCAGTGGACTGAATTTGTGATCACATGATTCTTAGGCTCACATAATGACGCAGTTGACATAATCGCAGTAAGCAGGTATATATATAAAAGCTGTAAATATATATATACAGACATGATCACCAACCACGAAGCACCTCTATGGGGGATCAAAAATATAAATAAAGCTGTAAAAGCTATCTACCGCCATGAAAGAAACTCCAGGCGGGACGAAATATACAGAAAGCAGTAAAAACGGTCAATCACCTCGAAGTAAACTCCAGGTGGGACGAAATGTAAGTGTGTGTGTGTGTGTGTGTGTATATATATATATATATATATATATATATATATATATATATGAAAGCAAAGTTTGACAGTTCATATATATATACATATATATATACACACACACAGGATATATATAAATATATATATAAATATATATGTATATACAAACTAAAATAAAACCACAGACCGAAGTCCGGGCAAACACACTCAACACGACTCTCAACGTAAAAAAGGGTGTGTGCAATTATGGAGAGAAAGACTTGAAAATGTGTAAGAAAGCTTACAGTGGGCTGCCAAAGAAGACTTCAACAACTTTAAAGTAGATAAACATTGGCTTCCGTCGGTACAGAGGTAGCTATATGTGAGCTCACAAGTAATTAAAATGAGAAAACACTCAGTTTGTGGTGTGTACATAGTAAATTGGACAGGGCTTCCTCGCCTTTTCTCTCTTCAAAATGGCCACCCCAAGCCCTTTATTTATAGAGGATGGAGCCGCAGGTGTACCAGAGGCTGCCCGGGGTGCCCCGGGCTTCGCGCGTCCAGTCATCTCGAAGTATGTGCACGTAGGCATTGTGATGTCCGCTCGAACTTTCAGAATTACAATCCGGGCATCCGACTGAGGTATATAGGACCTATTTTGGATCGCCGTTGTTGAGAGTTATGCAATTACATGGGATTAGAGGTTGTATGAAGTCATGAAAATGTGATGATGCCCTCCGGTCTTTAGCTTCAAATTCTATCTGTTGTTCTACATCATAGTCACTCGAGATTAGTTTTCCTTGGCTCTTGTAGGATATTGTTGTGTAGAAATGTGTGTCTAAAATGTTGAGACGACGTGATGTGGCGTCATGGTGGCAAGATGACGACTTTGCCCCTCATCGGGTTATCTCCGATTTGGGCTGATAAAGCAGACATTGCTCAGGGTTATCGCTGAGATTGGACTGCTGTAAATGTTAAAGGTCCTCAGTGTCATCTCTAAGGTGTGCATGTCTTGTACCGAGTGCCTTGGTTTAAGTGTCGAGGTTGAAGCTGATGGCATGCATTTGAAATAAGCATTTTCGGGGTTTTCTCCGGAACTGCCACTGCCTTCCTTGGGGTTATCTCCAAGGTTGGAATCTGCTATTCCCAGTGTTGGGACTGAGATGGAACATCTCGGGGTTATCTCCAGGATGAATCGGTCTTCTCTGGTTTGTGCTCTAGTATTGGATTTGCATGCCTCGGGGTTATCTCTGAGGTTGGAATTGTTACTCCCGGTGTGTGTTACGGGGTTGAGCTGTTACTCCCAGTGTGTGTTCCGGGGTTGGACTGTTCCTCCCGGTGGTATCCAGAATGGATATGAATCGTCTTCCAGGGTTTCCTCTTAAATGACGAATCTACGCTCCTGCGATGTCAGTAACAGATATGCAAAAAATTTCGAGTGTCTACAGATGCCCCTCTTTATCATATTCATGCAATACAATGCATGGATAGGATAAAGAATCCTAGACACTTAAAATATAACATGACGCAACTGTATGATGCATGTGTAGGGGGTTGTTGCCCAACAAGGTTGAGGTTGATTGCTATCTCCCTATAGCTTCTATTGGGGATTTGGCAATGATGACCAAATTGGATGTGCGATCGAAATCTTTGAGGATGCTGACATTGGGGTTATCACCAAAGTCCTGAATCCTTGATACAAACTTGATTCTGAAGTAGTGCCTCTTATGTGTAAGAGATCTGTGGGGATAAAGTTTTGTCTGTTTAAGGATGTGTATAACATATTCCATCATCAATCCTCCTTGATGACGTTTCCCTTTCCTGGTTTATATCGCCAGAGTATGTCAATGTTCTGTTGGTTTTACTGCCAATAGAAAATGTTGTCAGGGCTGCCTGAACTTCATTAACGTGTTAACCAATGGTTTACCATGTGTTGTAATTCCCGCCAGGGATACATTTGATCCTCTGTTGATGTGTAGATCAATGGATGAACTCCCTGCTGGGGATAAATGCCAAGGCTGCTTGGACTTTGTTGATGTGTGTATCAACTGATGAAATCATCAGATGGTTTCTGATGCGACGTTGGGTTTACTTGCCAAAGGCTGAACTGATGTCAAGGTTACTTGACCTTCATTGATACGTACATCAATGGATGACAATGCGTTGTGATCCCCGCGGGGGTTGTTGTATTATCATTGATGTGTATATTAATGGGACATGCATTGTAACCCCCGCCGGGGTGACGTGTTGGATTATCGTTAATGTGTGTGTCAACGGAACATGCGTTATAACCCCCACCAGGGATACGCTAGGGAATATGAGTACCTGAGTATGAAATCCTCGAATAGCTCTCGATGCTTCGATGGGTTTACCTGCCATTTGCTGAAATAACGTCAAGGCTGCTTGACCTTCATTGATACGTACACCAATGGATGACAATGCATTGTGACCCCCGCCGGGGGTTGTTGTATTTTGATATATACAAGCGCGTTGTAACCCCCGCCGGGGTTTCACTGGATCATCGCTGATGTGTGTATCAGCGGTTGAAATCATTGGAAGGCTTCCGACACTCCGTTGGTTTTACTTGCCAATGGTTATAGTGATGTCAAGGCTGCTTGACCTTCGTTGATATGTATGTCAATGGATGATATACGTTGTAACCCCCGCCGGGGTTATGTACTTCATCATATGTATCGCGTTGTGACCCCCGCCGAGGTTGTTGTAAAGTAGGATGACGATCCTAAATGAGAGGAATTAGACCTGCGTGAGGTATCGCTGAGCGTGACTTGTATCGTCTCAGATCATCGGCATAGTGTACTCTGTGTTTGGGAAAATACCAATGAATGATGTGAAGACCCACGGTTCAACAAGGATTGTAGGCTATTCTGCTCAATCGCGTAGCGTTTTTATCCCTGATTTGGCCTTTTCAGCTTGCGAGAACTCCTTTACAACTCGAACTGGACCGAGCTGAAGGGGTGGGACCCACATATGGGTGCCACAAGTACTCCTGCTGCAGCCGCAGATGGACCTACGGCCACCCGTAGATGATAAAGACCAGCAGGTTTCTTTTATAAGTCATTTTCATCTTACGCCGTGAAGGAAATCTGAGAGCTCTTCTTCAGATCTGCTGAGTTTGGACGTCTTTCTGCACATTCTATCACCGTACAAGTGTTCTACACTGTCCTGGTAACGTATGCATGTACTTTTTTCCAGTTTTTATTCGTTAGAAAATGACTTATCATATGAAATGCATCTAAACACATAGTAGTGATTATGTATGCTCAAATGATTTGATAAAAAGTATTCAACATAGTAACTGTTAGTATTAAATCATGCTGAACATAATGATGTGAAAAAATTTAACTTTTGAGACAGTCAAATGGGCACCTTTTTTTGCTATTTTTATCCTATTTGAGGACATTTGAGCACAAGGTAAGAAGGCAAAGTACTCCTAGTATTGAGGTTAACCTTATGTGTTGATGATTTTACATATAGTATGTATATGACTGTGGGCAAGTGTGCTACTGAATGGCTACCTAGTTATGCCTATGTGCATGTGGATAATCCTATTTACAAAGGAGACTATGGCAAAATTTTCCTAAAATTTAGGAATTGTGTAGTCATCCATTTTTAATTCTAATTATAAATGTATATTAAAATGATGCATGCATGCATGTAGTCATTAAATGCATTTTGAAAAGCTCCAGGTTAGAAGATACCACACCCTTTTTGAGGTGATTTGGAGAGTTATTGTCCAGATATTATGGATCTGGATCAGCCGAGTAGTTCCCGTAGGACCACTTCTGGTGTACAGAAGAGGGCTTCTGAAGTGCCTCGACCCCGTTCTGTTAGACAGCCTCGTCGGTTGGTAGAAGCAGTGATACGTCCAGTCCAGGTTAATGTGCCGGACGTCGAGGAAGAGGAGGAGGATGTTCCGGTTGTGGACCCTGCTCCTGCTGTGCATATTCCCCATAGGGAGCTCCCGAGTATTCAGGTAGCAAACTCTGAGCTTCTAGGTAACTTGAGTCGACATCCCTCGATGTATTTGCACACTAATGAGGTATGACGTCAGAACTTGATCTTCTATCTTTCCTATTTATGAGGAGTAAAAGGATTTAATGTTGATCTGCATTTCATGCAGGTTCCTGGCTTTACACAGCCTCGAGGGAACTGGTTCAATATACACTCCATGTACCAGGCTCTTCATCCTGACTATAGAGCGATTGTTCATAACTGGGGTTTTGGAGCATTCTTTTCCATCCTTCCTCGCCGTTGCCCCTGGGTTACCTCAGGGCATTATCTGAGCGGTGGTTTCACCAAACTCAGTCACTCCATTTGCTAGACTATGAGGTAATGATGACGCCAATAGATTGGCAATTTATCACAGGTATGGAGTTTGGAGGGGAGCCAATGCCTTGCACGACAGATATTACCCCGACTAGTATCAGATCCTTGTTCGGAGTTCCGACGGAGGCGCTCAAGGGAAGGACTGTCCGTGCAGGTCCTTTGAGCGTAGATGCTATGAGTGGACTATTGAGCGAGCCCATGCCAGATGATGTTAGAGTCAGGGATCACATTCTTCGCCGATTGTTCCTGATGATCATTAGGGGTTGCTTCATAGAAGGTAACTCCTCTACGGTGTTGTTCGCTTTGATCAACGCCACAAGGCATGTGGACCATATTGGAAAGTATGATTGGGGTTCCTATACCTTTGCCTATTTCCTTAGGGGCATGCGTATGCGCTCACAGTGCTTGATCGAGGCTTGGCTAGGATTTTACCCATTTCTACCGGTAAGTATTTCTCTTGTCATTTACTGTGTATAGGTTAAGAGTGTTAACTGACAGCAGATGTTTGCCTTTGTATTGGCAGTTTTGGGCCTATGAGAGGCTCTTATGTTTGCGTTCGGTGAGTGTGCTAGGATTTGATACCTACCCACAACGACGGCGATGGCATCATTCTATATTGGCGGAGGTCCCTGTAGCTGAGGGTTTCACTCACTGCCACTTCTAGCTAGAGTTGCTGATGGCTGACATTATCACATGGATTCCCTATTCTGAGGAGCATTTGGCCATCGAATTTGAGGATGGGTACCCGACTGGTGTCGAGTACATGATTTCCACCTGGAGAGTTTCTCTCTTCATGGATGGAGGATGGGAGCTCTATCTAGGAGAGCGTGCTATTAGGAGCACCATAGGAGAGATCCATATACCGATCTTACCTCCTTCCAGACTTTGTTGGCCTGTATCGCAGTCACCTGTCATTGATATCCCATTCTTGGGTGTTAACGATTTTGCATTATCAGAGGGTCCCTGCACTCAGGATGTATTCCAGCGCTAGTGGATCCCTCGTACTATTGCATCCCAGACCCGCGCCACTCAATTCATTGGGGATATGGTTCCAGGATCCGTGATGTTGACGGATTGGTTAGCCTGTGTTTGAGATCTGACTCATGTGACACAGATTGACAGTTTGACCCGACTGTTGTACCAGGCACATATCTTTATATGGCATTTGGGTAGAGATCCGATAGAGGCAGATTCGTTTGATCCTTCCAGCTCAGGCGCTGGCCCCTTAGATGACCCATTTGGTTTTGCTGACGCAGATCCTCCTTTGTATCGACCTGATATCCTTGTTGATAGAGATCTAGTGACTCAGGAGGAGTTACATCAGGTGGACAGGATTGATGATGTGGACATCGACGCCATTGTCTTTTTTCTGATGTGTATTCTCGTTATATCTTTTGATAGGCCTCTGTTAGCTATTGGGTGTCTGTGCCCCAACCTCTCTATATCTTTTGATAGGCCTCTGTTAGTAGTAGGGCGTCTGTGCACCATTTCCCTGTATTTGTAGCTGTACAGAGATGATGTATTAGATGATGATATACTTAGGAATGTATGCACAGTTTTCTATTCCCTATATCATATTGCCATCTATTATCTATAATACATGTATCATATTATGCATATGTATGTATGTCAAGAGATATTCAGCATTGACCCCTGGATGATCTTATGACACGGCCCGTGCAGATTTCTTCTTCGACAGTTAGCCGTATTGATCATACCCCACCATTATTGGTGGTATCTGGTATGCGATCGTGGTATAATAGCATGTCACCATCAGATAGGGTAACCATAGATCATTTATTATAGCATACTATGACCCTGTTGATGTTTCAGGTTCCCACAAGATTCGTGGATGGCATGCTGGAGCACTGGGTATCGGAGAGGCAAGTTTTCTGATTTGGGACCCAGGAGTTGACTCCCACTCTAGAGGAGTATGCACGGTTGATGATGCTACCACTGGACAGACCTTGCGTGCATATGGCTTTGGGGGACATGAGTCGGCGGTTCATGACCCTCACTGGGCTGAGGCGTATAGTGGTGCAAGATGAGCTTGCATCTGGCCACGTTATATCCCAGCGTTTTCTGTTTGACAGATTTGGCTCTGAGGATAGTTATAGATGACATTCCGGGGATTTCACCATACCGGAGGATCATTGGCATTTGGCCAGGGTAGATGTACTACTATTGTGTGTACTGTCATATGTCTACATGCCACTGTATATGGATGAGTTGGACATAGGAGTTATCATGGTGGCGAGAGCTCTCAGGGAGGGTCGTACCATTATACCTATGATTATAGCCGAGACATTGAGGTCAGCTACATACTGCTGCGCTTATCCGATATGAGTATTTACGGGCAGTTCGGTCATGCTATACATGTGGTTTATCTCACACCTGAGACCGATTGACACTTTCAGACGGCATGAGTATTGCTTCACCCATGATATAACCAGGTCATATTCATTTTAGCCTGTGGAGTGCACAGATGCTATATCTTGGTCCATTTTCTAATCTGATATTGTAGACCCGTTTAGTATACTGTCGTGCTCAGGGCTTAGCTCACCTTACAGCTTTATTACTCATGCTTCGGGCATGGATTACATCCCTCTGGCTGGTTTAAGGGGCATGCCTACTTACCATCCACTGGCCGTGATGTCGTAGTTTGACCAGTTTCAGGATTTTCATCCTTTCGAGGGAGCGTTGGCCCAACGTTTAGTTTCTCGCTATCTTTTAGCAGAGGACAGATCCTGTGTGTATGCATGTTGGGATCAGCGTGAGATAGCTGCTTTCTCCATTAGTCATCCAGGTTGTTCCGCAGAGTATTCCGCATGGATGGAGACAAAGAATGCATCGGTTGCGGTTGTATCCACATTACCAAATATTGATTCAGATGGTGGAGAGCCCATGGAGGACATTGATTCTCACACCGAGGAGGAGCCATCTACTGGGTTATCAGTATTTCCTTTAGATTCTCCCAGTACTAGCACTGTTGTGATTCTGCATTCATCACAGTACCTTGATCAGAGTCTTCATCTGATGACCTTTAAGAGAGATCAGGCTAGAGCCCTGATGTTGATAGCTCTTGATGGGAAAGATGCAGCCCTGTTAGAGAAGGACGAGGCATTAGCCCATATAGATACCACTGTTGTTGAGCGGGATGAGGCCAGATCAGCCAGAGATGCAGCGATAGTCGAGCGAGATATCGCCATATCTGCCCAGGATGTAGACATCACAGATAGTACTGCAGTGAGGTCCCTTATCACTGGCATGATCGCAGAGACGAGCACATATATCGATGAGCACATGGTCACTATGCAGATGGCTGCAGATTTGTTGGGTCGTATGGATATCCTCATATAGGAGACCACATCTTTACCTTATTCTTCTGAGAGAGATGCCATGTTGGGCTTGTTAGCTCGCATATGCACCAATTTGTAGATGGACTTGTACTTTCCTGCACAGACTAGCTTAGCTATTTTGTCGTGTACAGTTTACATTGTGTATATCAAACAACATTATATAGCAAGGAAATATATTTTTGATCACTTCCCTTTTAGATATGCTCTGATACTTGCTTGATATTTGCCTGCTTCTTCAGGGTTTGTGATCTTGATGTATTCTGAATTTCTCTTTGCTGGATGGACATTGAGTTGTCTCTGGATAGATCAGAATAGATCATGGATCTATGTGTATTCCTACCATTTTTTGGTGTCTTGGTACTGGTTTCTGTATGGAAATGTGGAAAGGATTGTGGCTTTCCTCTCTGAGATTGACCGCATCATAGATGGTCGCCAGTACCACTATTTAGGAGGTGCCTAGTTAATTCCATCTCTTATGGATTGGTTATAAGACCCCAGCTTATTAATGAATAAAATTAAATTTTTTCTAAATATTATTGTGAATAATAAGGGGTTAATTTGATATAATACTTTGGTTATGGGTGAAATGTGTAAATTTTGCAAAATAAGCAAGTGGTTATAAAATATTCATTTTGTCGGGGAATATTCGTTTGGTCGTGGAATATTCTTGCTGTCGGGGAATATTCGTACGACGGCGCAGCCTTGTGTGGGCCCCATAACAGAAAGCGATTGGATGAAGAAAACGACAAGTATAAGTTGTTTATAAATAACGGCGTAGTTGTTACCGTTAATACTGTTGGAATACCCGGTGGTTAAAATACAGTAGCACACGGTATTGCACCAATTATTGATTCTTACGTAAGAGGGCACTACTCAATAATTGTTACAGTAGTTATTGTTCAATATTTTATTTTATTGATTCAATAATTGCTGCGTTGATATTTTATATTATTGTTGTTTCAATAATTGTTGCTGCACAATATTTTTCTTTATCAGATCAATAATTCATATTATTTGAATAATATTATTAGATAACATTATTGGGAATGTCTAGAAAGTTCTGTCTAAGGAGAGGTTTGGTCATCTAATTGCGCGCCAGTAAGGAGAAATCCTTATCGGAAAGCCCCCTCTTTCCTGGGAACGGCCTGGTTGTCATAAATGTGATTCTGTAATATTATTTGTGAATAATTAATTATTAATTCATATGATAAGGAAATATTTATTTTATGTGGATATAAATGAGGGATATATTTTTGTGGTTAAAAATGAAGGAGTTAATATTGAGGTTTTTATCAGTATTTTTGTCGGAATGGAGGTATTAAAAATAAGGGTTTTTGAGATATTTTGCGGGGGTTATAATTTTTAATCTGACCGTTGGATCGTGGTAATTTTTGGATATGTTATATATATATAAGTTGAGTATATGTCCACAAATTTTGAACCGTTAATAATGAACGTACGATTTATTATGAATTTTACGAGATGACAGGTTCAAAAATTGTTGAATTTTCGGAGTTTATCATTTTGGTAGAAAATTCTAGAATTGGTGGGCCCCACTCTTGGTTGGTGAAGAAATTTTATTCGAATGTGGTGGGTGGGAATAGTAGCAGGTAAAGCCATTAGGTTGCAGGTTAAATCTACTTCGGCGTGCTAACATTTTTCTATAAATAGAGGGCTAAGTTAGAATTGAAAATCACACCAGAAACAAGTTTTTTCTCTTTCTCTCTCTAGATTATTGAGTGTATTTTGTGAGTATTTAGATACTTTGAGAGTTTCTATTCATCAGAGAAAGTTTCTTTCAGCCTTATACCTGTATTCCGACCAGAAGTACTGATATTTTGAAGTAAGGGATATTATCTTCTTCTTAAATGATATTTTCTTCAATATCATTATGCCGAAATATTGATATGAACTTTTTATCAAATTTGAAACTTTTTATGTCGGGATTACTATTCACGTAAATGACACTATTCACGTATACGGCACTATTCACGAATACGACACTATTCACCGAAAAATAAAATTTTCTTCTTTTTGTCCAAGATATCTATTATGGTTACTATCTTTGATTGTATCCATGTTTTGATCTTTATTTTTGAATTCTGCTTCACAATTGATTATTATGAAGTATTATTGATCTTGGATAAACTGTTATACGAATCCCTACTATTTGTCCTTCTGTCTCACTGGATTCGTTTTCCTTAAGATATTTTTCATCATCCACAGTCCTAAATGATGATATTGCTGAATATCTTTAGCCTGTAGTGCAAAGATGAACAGGTGTTGAGATGAACATGACTGACAGGTGATACAAATAAATATCTTTGGCCTGTAGTGCAAAGATGAATATTTAGATAAAGATGATTATTAATTGATGTTACAGGGATAAAATATTGATGATGGGCTTTTAAATCTTAGAAGATAGTAGAATTCACTCTCTACTTGACTCTTCTAATGGTTTGCTGTTTCCGATGCAGTTGTTGATCTAAAGCTTGTTGTCGATTATATTCTATCAGATTTTTCCCTGTTGAATACTAATGATAATTTGTTGTATATTATCTTAGTCATAATATTCTTTACTGGGCTAGTTGAGCTCACCCTTTTCCTTTTTGTTCCATTTTTCTTCTCAGGAGGTGAGAACATAGCAGGATCTAGTCCGGGTATGGAGTGATGGTTCTAGAAAGATGTTTTAGCAGTCCTCACTATTTTTGTAAATTAGTGTTTGAATAATTGTATTGAGGACTTATTTGAGTGTGGATGTTGTCTAGAAGACGATATTTGTATTTAAACTCACAGTATGTGTTGTCGTATTTTGCACGACAATTGTATTATTAAAGTTGTAGTTTGCTTTCTGTACCATGTATTTGGCGACTCAAAATGGGTGTTGTATACCTATTTTGGGGGCGTCACAGTTGGTATCAAAGTTTAGGGATATGATCGCTGGCTGAGATGTGAGACAAGAACTAGGAGGGGAGAGACGGGGAATTCCTTCGCTAGTATGATCTGACTAAGTTTATTTGGTATTTATTTGGTCGGTCAAAGTATAGGGATAATATATGACATGACTATTAACCCTTGTTTTATGGCAGTATTTAAGTATGGCAGCTGAGAACGTTAATAATGGAGTAAATCAGACCGTGGAGACACCTTTGATCACCACCCAGGGGAACGTGCGACAGGAAGGCAATATTCCTCCTATAAACAATGTTACCGAGCAAACGATGAATGATGGAATGTTTAGGAGCTTTTTGCAGTTCATACAAAATCAGACGAGGGAGACTCGTGTGTAGAATACAGGTGGAAATGATAACAACACGCGGTTTGTCACAGCCAAGCAGTTCAAAGAATTGGGACCACCAGAATTTAAGGGAAAGCCGGATCCGATCATGGCGGGTCTAGCAAATTACCAAGATATTTGATGTCTTGGGATGCACAGAGGAACAGAAGGTTCCATTCGCCACCTTTATGTTCCGCGGTGAGGCAGACTACTGGTGGGAGTCTGTGAAGCGTACCCAGCCTGACGCACTCAACATGTCATGGGAAACATTTCAAAAACTGTTCAATGACAAGTACTTTCCTGAAAGTATTCGTCATATGAAGGAGGTGGAGTTTATCAGACTGGAACAAAACAACATGACGGTGTCCCAGTACGAGGCGAAGTTTGCAGAGTTATCCAGGTTTGCACCTCATTTGGTCGAAAATGAGGAACGAATGATAAGGATGTTTCTGAGAGGTCTAAAACCCGAGATTCGACAATATCTTATCTCTCATAAATTTTCTTTATATTCAGATGTTGTAAACAGGGCTCAATTATTAGAGCGAGATAATGAGTATGTGCAACCGAGGGACCACAACCAGGGTCATACCGGTGGCGACAATCATCGAAGCAATGAAAACCAGGAGGGAGGAAAACATTCGGACAAAAGCGGTAACCACTCTGGTGGTAATCGTGGTCGCGATAATAAAAGGAGCGAGTCGGGAGGAGATTTCAAGAAGAGAAGGTACAACAATGATAACGTGAAGATGTCAGCACAAATATCAACTGTTTATAGGGGAGGAGAACGACCACCGGTCGTATGTTACAAATGTGGGAAAGAGGGACATATCAGCCCAAACTGCCCACAACAATCCAAGGTATGTTATAACTGTGGAAAGGATGGTCATATAGCTCGAGAGTGTTCTGTAGCAAAACCAAGTTCAGCAGGGATGGTGACTCCAAAAGCTGTCCCGGATAAGTTAAAATCAGCGGTTCCTAGAAGAGCGTTTGTCGTGACTGGCCAAAATGCGAGAAACCCGAACGAGGTGATCACGGGTAAGCTAATCTTGAATTCTTGCGAAGTTTATACTTTACTAGATACCGGTTCTACCCATTCTTTTATCTCTCCTGCTTGTGCTCAACGTTTAAACTTGACTCCGGAGAAATTGGACTTTGACTTATCTGTTGGAACTCTGTTGGGTGAAACCTTCGTTACATCTACAGTTTATAAATCTTGCATGATCCAAGTTGGCACTATCACATTACCTATTGATCTTATCTCTTTAAAGATACTTGCTTTTGATGTAATTTTAGGAATTGATTGGTTAACCACTCATCATGCTAAAATTGATTGTTTTCGTAAGGTTGTTAGTTTTCATATTCCTAACCAACCTGTCATACGAATTAAAACTACTAAACCACTAAAATCAGTCACTGTCATATCAAGCCACAAAGCTATTCGTTTATTGAAAAACGGATGTCAAGCTTTCTTAGCCCATGTTATGGATTTGAACAAAGACAAGTCAGATTTGAATAATATTTCTATTGTTAGAGAATTTCCCGATGTATTTCCTGAAGAACTTCCTGGTCTACCCCCAGAATGTGAAGTTGAATTCTTTATTGACCTTGAACCCGGTACAAAGCCCATTTCTAAAACCCCATATCGAATGGCTCCTATTGAACTTCAGGAGTTAAAAGTCCAACTACAGGAGTTGTTGGACATCAGTTTTATTCGTCCTAGTACATCTCCTTGGGGTGCTCCTGTTTTATTTGTAAAGAAGAAAGATGGGAGTATGCGACTTTGTATCGACTATAGGGAATTGAACCATGTCACTATCAAGAATAGGTATCCGCTACCTCGCATTGATGACCTGTTTGACCAGTTGCAAGGAGCACAATTTTTTTCAAAGATCGATCTTCGTTCTGGATATCATCAGCTGAAGATTAAAACTGAGGATATTCCAAAGACTGCCTTCAGAACTCGGTACGGGCATTATGAATTCTTAGTCATGTCTTTTGGATTGACTAATGCTCCTGCTACCTTCATGGATATGATGAACCGTGTATTCAAAAAATATTTGGATCAGTTCGTTGTTGTCTTTATTGATGACATCGTCATTTATTCCAAAAGCCGTGAAGATCATGAGCGCCATTTGAAGCTGATATTGCAAAGGCTTCGTGAAAACAAGCTATATGCCAAACTGAAGAAATGCGAGTTCTGGCTTGAGAAAGTTGCATTCCTTGGGCACGTGGTGTCAAAACATGGAGTATCTGTCGACCCGGCGAAGATTGAAGTCATACAAAGTTGGGAGCAACCGAAGTCGGTAACCGAAGTACGTAGCTTTCTGGGCTTAGCTGGTTATTATCGGAGATTTGTGGAAGGATTTTCTCGAATCGCTACTCCGTTAACTCAGCTGACTCGAAAAGATACAAAATTCGTATGGAGTGAGGAGTGCGAGAAGAGTTTCCAAGAACTCAATAGGAGACTCATTTCGGCACCTGTTCTGACAATACCATCTGGTTCGGATGGATTTGTTATTTACAGCGATGCTTCAGGCAAAGGGTTAGGATGTGTTCTCATGCAACATGGGAAAGTCATAGCCTATGCCTCGCGACAACTCAAAGAATATGAGAGGAATTATCCTACTCATGATTTGGAGTTGGCAGCAGTCGTTTTTGCGTTGAAGATCTGGAGACACTACCTGTATGGGGAGAAAGTGGAGATCTATACAGATCATAAAAGCCTCAAATATTTCTTCACCCAGAAGGAACTCAACATGCGGCAGCGACGTTGGCTCGAGCTGTTGAAATATTACGAACATACCATCCAATATCATCCTGAAAAAGCAAACGTAGTAGCTGACGCATTGAGTAGAAGATCATATGCGGGTACAAGTGCAATGTTGTTAACACAAAGGCCCATTTTGTATGACTTGCAAATGATGGAGATAGAGATGAAGGCTCCAAGTACCCACATGATGATATCAAATATACGAGTAGAACCGACTTTAATCGATAAAGTTAAAGCTTCTCAAGCTACGGACATAGAGCTGATGCGTATGAACAAGAAAGTGCAAGAAGGTGCTATTCCAGTAGCAAGAATCGATGAAGGAATAGTTCGAGTCAACTCCAGACTTTGTGTTCCTAACGATTTTGACTTGAAACATAGAATAATGATGGAGGCACACAACACACCGTTTGCAATCTATCCTGGGAGTACCAAAATGTATCACGATCTTCGACATACATTTTGATGGAGCAATATAAAAAGAAAGATCGCGGAGTTTATCTCGAGGTGTTTAACTTGTCAACGTGTAAAGGAGGAGCATCAAGTGCCAAAGGGTCCATTGCAACCACTTGAGATCCCGAAATGGAAGTGGGAACACATTACCATGGATTTTGTTACAGGTCTTCCCAAGATTTCTCAAGGCATAGATGCAATTTGGGTTATTGTTGATAGATTAACCAAGTCTGCTCATTTCTTATCGATACGTGAGACTTATTCCCTTGAACATTTTGCTAGTATGTATGTGAACGAGATTGTTAGATTGCATGGCATGCCGGTATCCATAGTTTCGGATCATTTCCCAAGATTCACTTCACGATTTTGGGTTAGCTTGCAGAAAGCTATGGGCACGAATTTGCGATTCAGTTCGGCATACCATCCTCAAACGGACGGACAATCAGAGAGGACTATTCAAACTCTTGAAGATCTATTAAGACTCTGTGTCCTAGATCTCAAAGGGAGTTCGGATAAGTACCTACCATTAATGGAATTCTCCTACAACAACAGTTATCAGGCGAGCATAGGTGTGGCTCCATTCGAGGCATTGTATAGAAGAAAGTGTCGTTCTCCAGTATGCTGGGACGAGGTGGGTGAAGCAACATTGTTGGGACTAGAGTTGGTATGCATGACTACAGAGAAGATCCAAACGATTCGACAACATATACAAACGGCACAGGATCGACAAAAGAGTTATGCGAATCTTCATCGGAAGGACGTGAAATTTAATATTGGGGATCGTGTAATGTTACGTGTTGCACCATGGAAGGGAGTTACAAGATTTGGGAACAGAGAAAAGCTCAATCCAAGATTTGTTGGTCCATTTGAGATTCTTGAGCGAATAGGAAATGTGGCATATAGACTCGCATTACCTCCAAGCATGTCTCGTGTTCATAATGTTTTTCACATATCTATGCTTCGTAAATATGTTAAAGACCCGAACCACATTATTGAGTTAGAACCAGACGAGATAACTGAAGATTTAACGTACGAGGAGGTACCTGTTAAGATCTTGGATAGGAAAGAGCATGTCCTACGCTCAAAGGTTATACCAAAAGTTAAGATTTTGTGGAGAAACCACGTTATTGAAGAAATGACTTGGGAGTTGGAATCAAAACTGAAAGCGAGGTATCCTCACCTTTTCGAAATATCAAGTACGTACGTCAATTTCGAGGACGAAATTTTATAAGGAGGGGAGGTTGTAAGACCCCAGCTTATTAATGAATAAAATCAAATTTTTTCTAAATATTATTGTGAATAATAAGGGGTTAATTTGATATAATACTTTGGTTATGGGTGAAATGTGCAAATTTTACAAAATAAACAAGTGGTTATAAAATATTCATTTTGTCGGGAAATATTCGTTTGGTCGTGGAATATTCTTGCTATCGGGAAATATTCGTACGACGACGCAGCCTTGTGTGAGCCCCATAACGGAAAGCGATTGGATGAAGAAAACGACAAGTATAAGTTATTTATAAATAACGGCGTAGTTGTTACCGTTAATACTGTTGGAATACCCGGTGGTTAAAGTACAGTAGCACACTGTATTGCACCAATTATTGATTCTTACGTAAGAAGGCACTACTCAATAATTGTTACAGTAGTTATTGTTCAATATTTTATTTTATTGATTTAATAATTGTTGCGTTGATATTTTATATTATTGTTGTTTCAATAATTGTTGCTGCACAGTATTTTCCTTTATCAGATCAATAATTCATATTATTTGAATAATATTATTAGATAACATTATTGGCAATGTCTAGAAAGTTCTGTCTAAGGAGAGGTTTGGTCATCTAATTACGCGCCAGTAAGGAGAAATCCTTATTGGAAAGCCCCCTCTTTCCTAGGAATGGCCTAGTTGTCATAAATATGATTCTGTAATATTATTTGTGAATAATTAATTATTGATTCATATGATAAGGAAATATTTATTTTATGTGGATATAAATGAGGGATATATTTTTGTGGTTAAAAATGAAGGAGTTAATATTGAGGTTTTTATCAGTATTTTTGTCGGAATGAAGGTATTAAAAATAAGGGTTTTTGAGATATTTTGCGGGGGTTATAATTTTTAATCCGACCGTTGGATCGTGGTAATTTTTGGATATATTATATATATATATAAGTTGAGTATATGTCCACAAATTTTGAACCGTTAAAAATGAACGTATGATTTATTATGAATTTTACGAGATGATTGGTTCAGAAATTGTTGAATTTTCGAAGTTTATCATTTTGGTGGAAAATTCTAGAATTGGATGGCCCCACTCTTGGTTGGTGAAGAAATGTGCTGAGATTTTTATTCAAATGTGGTGGGTGGGAATAGTAACAGGTAAAGCCATCAGGTTGCAAGTTAAGTCTGCTTCGGCGTGCTAACATTTTCCTATAAATAGAGGGCTAAGTTAGAATTGAAAATCACACCAGAAACAAGTTTTCTCTCTTTCTCTCTCTAGATTATTGAGTGTATTTTGTGAGTATTTAGATACTTTGAGAGTTTCTATTCATCAGAACAAGTTTTTTTCAGCCTTATACCGGTATTCCGACCAGAAGGACTGATATTTTGAGGTAAAGGATATTATCTTCTTCTTAAATGATATTTTTTTCAATATCATTATGCCGAAATATTGATATGAACTTTTTATCAAATTTAGAACTTTTTGTGTCGGGGTTACTATTCACGTATACGGTACTATTCACGTATACGGTACTATTCACGAATACGAAAATATTCACCGAAAAATAAAATTTTCTTCTTTTTATCCAAGATATCTATTATGGTTACTATCTTTGATTGTATCCATGTTTTGATCTTTATTTTTGAATTCTGCTTCACAATTGATTATTATGAAGTATTATTGATCTTGGATAAACTGTTATACGAATCTCTACTATTTGTCCTTCTGTCTCACTGGATTCGTTTTTTTTAAGATATTTTTCATCATCCTCAGTCCTAAATGATGATATTGCTGATTATCTTTGGCCTGTAGTACAAAGATGTATGATTACTTGATGAATATCTTTGGCCTGTAGTGCAAAGATGAACAGGTGTTGAGATGAACATGACTGACAGGTGATACAAATGAATATCTTTGGCCTGTAGTGCAAAGATGAATATTTGGATAAAGATGATTATTAATTGATGTTATAGGGATAAAATATTGATGATGGACTTTTAAATCTTAGAAGATAGTAGAATTCATTCTCTACTTGACTCTTCTAATGGTTTGTTGTTTCCGCTGCAGTTGTTGATCTAAAACTTGTTGTCGATTATATTCTATCAGATTTTTCCATGTTGAATACTAATGATAATTTGTTGTATATTATCTTAGTCATAATATTCTTTACTGGGCTAGTTGAGCTCACCCTTTTCCTTTTTGTTCCATTTTTCTTCTCAGGAGGTGAGAACATAGCAGGATCTAGTCGGGGTATGAAGTGATGGTTCTAGAAAGTTGTTTTAGCAGTCCTCACTATTTCTGTAAAATAGTGTTTGAATAATTGTATTGAGGACTTATTTGAGTGTGGATATTGTCTAGAAGACAATATTTGTATTTAAACTCACATTATGTGTTGTCGTATTTTGCACGACAATTGTATTAATGAAGTTGTAGTTTGCTATATGTACCATGTATTTGGCGACTCAGAATGGGTGTTGTATACCTATTTTGGGGGCGTCACATTGGTGTTACTCTTCAAGGTACAACCGCAGCTTAGATGGTCACCGAATCTCCTATTCACGAGGAGAGGTTGGGTAATTCCATCCCTTTGGTTTGAAGCCAATGAAATGTGGTGAATTGAAGTTTGATCCCAGTACCATTGACAAGTATTTGAGTTTTGGTAGGGGGTGAGATCGAACCATAAATGGCTGCCTACGTACTCTTATTGAAGAGGAGATCAGGTATGCGTAGTTCGAACCTGGTGTAAGAGGTTCAATGCTATCAATTAAAGGTAGATGGGTGTAGAAGCTTTATTGATGACAAAGGTTGTAGAAATGTTTTTGTGATTTTTGTTTTTATAGAAAAGGGTAGAAATATTTTTGTTTTTTTTTTGTTTATTGCGACTGGGCCATATAGAATATGGTTGCCTACGTACTCCCGTGTATCAAGGAGATCAGGTCGACGTAGTTCACCCCTCAGGGCGAGTTGAAAAGCGTGATCCCATGTGTAGGACAAACTACGGGGAAGAAAGATTAATCCCATGTACAAGTCAAAGTGTGGGGAAGAAAGTTTAATCCCATGTGCAAGATAGACTGCGGGGAAGAGAAAGTTTGATCCTAGGTTGAGGACAAACTGCAGGTACGAGAAGTTTGATCCCATGTATGGGTAACCAAATTGCAAACGTGAGAGGTTCAATCCGTAGTGGGATGACCTAAGTTGTATGAGAGCAGTGAAGCCAGGTTCCTGGCTTAAAGAGTATGTTTCCCTGAGGGGCAAAGTGTGGACAAGAGTTGTATATGGTAAAGAGTTAAAGAACCGAAATGACTGATGATCTGATGATCCAACACCAGGATGTTTGCTTGGTGGTAACTTCAGACATAGTACCGTTTCATAGTGTCCGAGTTGATGAGTTGTGGAAATTCATCGCCGCCCATTTCTTGCAATCTGAGAGCGCATCCTGTCAATACTTCCTTGAAAACAAACGGGCCTTCCCAGTTAAGAGCGAATTTTCCCTTAGATTGATCTTGGTTGTCAATGATTTTCTTCAAAACCAAGTCATGTTGTTTAAACTGCCGTAACCGAACTTTTCTATTGTGGAGTTCCCGTGGAGGGGGGTGGATAGCATTCCCATGAATTTGGCATTGATAACATCTCTTGACGTGCTCATAGCAATCAGCCTTGAGAGAGAGCTAATAATGTCATGTCCTGAGGATCTTCTTGACAAGGAGGAGGTCACTCATGTGTGGGCCACATACTCCACCATGGATCTCATCCATAAGTCTCTAAGCTTGGTCTTTGTCTAAGCATCTGAGAAGACCTAGTCCTGCATCTCTCGTGTAGAGTGCATCTCCGCTCAGGTAGAATTTCATAACAAGTCAATGAATTTGCCTTTGCTCAGTCAGGCTCGCTTCAGCGGGTGTAGATCCATCTCGTAGGTACTGTTGATATGTTGATACCAAGGTTGTTGGATGGGAGGTAGCTCATCCGATACTTCTCTAACATAGTTCCCATAGGCTGGTGCCTTTTGCAGGGCTAATGTGACGTTTGGCATGTGTTCCTTGTCAGGTATGTGCATCAAGGAGGTCAAAGTTGCTAATGCGTCCGCAAAGTCATTCCTATTACGAGGAATGTGTATAAAGGAGATTTCTTCGAACTCTGAAGCCATCTGTAAAACTTGCCGATGGTAAGGCAGCAATCGCAGCTCTTTGGTTTGATAGATTCATGTGGATTGTTTGATTACCAACTCTGAATCCCCAAAGACAGTTAACCGTCTGATACCCATTGAACGGGCAAGTTTTAGCCCCATGATACAGCCTTCATACTCAGCTGTATTGTTGGTGCTGATAAACAGTAATTTGACGGTGACAGGATACTGCTCCCCCGTACCGGATACTAGAACTGCTCCAGCTCCAAAACATTCTGTATTAACAGCTCCATCAAAATAAATGTTCCATATTGGACGTGTATCGTACTGATGTTGTTGCTGAATTGTCAATACCCCTTCATCTGGGAAGTATGTTTCTAAGGGTTTGAAGTCCCCTGAAGGTGCGGCGGCCAGTTGATCTGCAATTCCTTGACCTTTAATGGACTTTTGAGTCACCTAGACAATGTCAAATTGTTGTAGGATTAACTGCCATCTGGACAGCCGAGAATTCAGTATGGGTTTACTGAACACATACTTGAGAGGATCCACGCGGGATATGAGATGGGTTGTGTGCCCATGAAGGTAATGTTGTAACCTCATGGCAGCCCATGCTAAAGCACAACAAGTCCTCTCAAGCAGAGTGTACTTGTGTCCACTACTGCTGAATCTTTTGCTGAGGTAATAGATAGCTCGTTCTTGGCCTCTATCATCTTTCTGGCCCAGCATGCAGCCCATGGCATTGTCACTTATAGACAGGTACATGAACAGGGGAACATCATCCTTGGGTGGTACCAAAATAGGAGCTTTGACTAGCTACTCTTTAATTATAAGGAAGGCATTCTGGCACTCATCATTCCATTTCATGGAGGAGTTCTTCCTTAACAGCTTGAAGATAGGCTCATAAGTTGTTGTGAGTTGAGAAATGAATCGGCTAATGAAGTTGATTCTTCCCAAAAATCCCCATATTTCCTTCTCTGTATGAGGAATGGGCATTTTCGTGATGGCCTGGATTTTAGCAGGATCCAGCTCAATTCCTTTGTGGCTGACTAGGAATCCTAGCAACTTGCCTGATTTAACGCCAAAGGCGCACTTGGCTGGATTCAACTTCAAGTTGTACTTATGTAACCTGTTGAAGAGCTTTCTGAGATGGTCTAAGTTGTCCTCCTCCTTCCGGGACTTGACAATGATGTCATCCACGTAGATCTCGATCTCTTTATGCATTAAGTAGTGGAAGAGAGCCATCATAGCTCGCTGATAGATAGCTCCGACATTGATGAGGCTGAATGACAACCGTCTGTAGTAAAATATTCCCCAAAGAGTGATGAAAGCAGTTTTTTCACGATCTTACTCAGCAACCATGATCTGATGGTACCCCACAAAGCAATCAGCAAAGGAGTGCATGTCGTATTGCGCAGTATTGTCAATGAGAATGTGGATAAAGGGCACGAGAAAGCTATCTTTAAGGCAAGCTTTATTCAGATCCCGATAATCCACGCAGAATCGCACCTTTCCTACAGGCTTAGGCACGGGAACGATGTTAGATATCCATTCAGGATATGTGGACACCATGATAATGCCAGCTTGAAATTATTTCACAATTTCTTCTTTCACCTTTAAACTCCACTCAGGTTTCAATTACCTGAGCTTCTGCTTGAATCCCTCTTTAATGGGAAGGCGATGAAGAACAATGTCAGTGGACAAACCCACCATGTCTTCATGAGACCATGCAAACACACCCTGGAATTGGATTAATAGAGTAACCATGTCATTCCGTTGGTTTGGGGTAAGGTCTGAACCAATCTGGATTAACTTAAGGTTTTCTAAGGCTCCAAGATTGAAGGAGGTGGGTTGATCAAGGTTGGGTTTAGTCTTTTCTTCGACCCATTCTTTGATCTCCGAAGGCACCTCAATGTCCTCTTGTATTTCCAACAAGTCTGAGTCCAACTTTTCATCAAAGTTACAATCCTTGTGGAGAAGAGGCATCTTATCAGCAAGTAAAGGCACATCTAAGTTCAGAGTCCTGAAACAAAATATGCTTTCACTTAATATATATGAAACTGTTTAATCATACATAATGTTAGCATATACGGACAAAACAACTGCGAGTACTATACAAAAAAATAAGCAGTTATTATATCTACAGGGCAGAAAGAAGTCCTACCCATTTTACCCTTGTCGACCAATGCAAGGAGTGCTGCTCTAATTAGCAAGGATAAAGTTCGGTTGGACTGCATTAATGGAGGGACCGTCATCGTCCTCCTCTTCCCGAATGATGACCATGACGTCTGGGCAATCATCGTCTGGGGTATATTTATTTGTATGTTCATCATGAACAATGATGCGCATGCCCGACATTATCCGGATGACGTTTTGTTTAATTTTTTGTTTCTCTTCCTCCACTCTAGGATCTGGAACAAAGACTTCTTTTGCTTTGAACGACACTGGCTTGAAAAACAGCATAGCCATCACGTTAGGTTGGCAGCTTTACAAGATGTTGTGCGGACACAGCGTTTGAAGGTGAAGATAAACGCCGCGTGGTTGAAGCTGAAGGAATCTGCTGATGCTTATGAGGATTCCTCCGACTAGAACTAGCAGAATAGCCTAGTCCAGTTGTCCTAGTTTGACGGGTTACTTGGATGGGGTATTTGATACCTGTGACAACCGAGAATTTTGAATATTTTTAAAAAAAATTATTAATTGATTTAAGGTTCAAAATTAGAACCTAGACAGAAAATTAGTGTATGCGTTTGATATTTTTAAGATGAAATTTTGAGGATTTCAAAATTCTGTGAAGGATTTAGGTGAATTATTCAAGATTAAGGGAATAAGCGTTTATGTTTTGTGTATATGTGTACAGTATGTGGTTAAGGGTCAAGGGTTGACCAGATAAACGATATCTGTAACAATCCCTAAGTATATATTAAGAACATCAATGTTCGGTTAGAAAATCCTAGCGAATTATAAGAAACCCTAGAAACCGGTTCTGAAAACCCTAATTTCAGTTCCGGGAATTCAAAACCCTAATTTCACATTTTTAAAGTCCTAATTTCTGGATTAGAAACCCTAATTTATAATTAGGGAAGACCTAAATGTTAATTAGGAAACCTTAATCCTAATTTTCAAGTTAAGTAATTAGAAAACCCTAATCTAATTACGAAATCTAATTTTTTAAATTAGATAAAAAAATTATATTAGAAACCCTAATGACCAATTACGACCCTAATTGCTAAATTAACGATTTTAATTAGGAAATGTTAATCCTAATTAGAAAGATTTAATTGTGATTAAGAAATTTTAATATAATTAGTAAATCCTAATTATAATTTAGAAATATTAATTTTCTATTTTTAAAACCTAAATAGGAAATTTTAGAAATTTAAATTTGTAAACCCTAAGGGTTTCAAAACATAAACCCTAACCTAAACCCTAAACCCTAAGAGTTTGGCTAATGTCCAAATTACCGTTAAAATGTTATGCAAAAAGACTAAAATGCCCTTACTTGTAAGCTTAAAATTTTTCTAGAAATTGCATGACTCATCTTGTTAGGTATTGACCATGTGCCTTAAAATCTCCCAAGATCAGATCTTAAATGCCACCTTGCAACATTAGATAGATTATATGTAAAAATTAACGATTTAAAAGTAAGAAATCTTACTTTATTTCTCATCATGTCCAAGTCCCTTCTCTCTCTAATTTTTCTAAATCTAGAGTGATAGAGAGTTAAAAGTTGAGCAATGATCAGTTAATAGCAACCTAAGAACATGAAAAAAAATCAGAAATCAAAAATCAAAGCCTCAAAGGTATAAACCCTAATTTTTAAAATCTTTTGATTTAATGTTAAAAGTTGAAATTGGTTGGTTACAAATGTGTTAGAGGGTGTTTTTGAGTGATATGGGTTGTTGGATCAAGGATCTATAACATCTAGAGGCACGAAAATCAAAATTTTAAAACTGGTCAAGAACCCTAATTTTGTTGTCTGACAAGCAAGTGTCAGAGCTCTTAGATTCTTGTGTGTTAATCGTTATGTGTGTATTATGTTTTGGACTTGTTCTCTGCCATGTGGTCTTTGTTCTGAAACTGGAATCAGGGATTTATCGTGTCTAGATTGCATGTTAGGATCGATTAAACAGTGTTGACTGATCACGGGAGTAAGCTTCTGGGTAACCCAGAATTTCAGTAACGTCTAACAAGAAGTTCAAGGCCTCGGATCTTGCTTTTGACAGGTTATTGGGCCATGTTTGTGTGCTTCACTTGTAGTCGATATAAGGACTACAATATCGAGCTTTTATATCACCCATATCGTACATAGATTAAACGTTATGCAGGGTCAAAGTAGCCTTGACCACCAGTTTTGTCAAAATCTAGAAAAAACCCAGAAACTTCATATCCGATTTTTCTGACATAGTTTGACTGACATAGATCTTACTATTTTGATGATGTTAAGTTGATCTGCTTAATTTTTGTTGTACCTTGACACTAGTACTACATGTTTGAACCATCAAACCACATGAAGCAAAATCAGAACATATATATAATCGAGCATCAAAGTAGGTACTCGAAACTGTCTGAGCCCAGAAAACCCAGATTGTTCCTGACAGCAACTTTAGAGGCTTTGATCTCCTTGTTGTGATGTTGTTTAACTAAAGAATTGGTTGGATATTGTAGTGGGACATTAATACTACAATATCAAAGTTTTAGATAACCCTGAACATGATCAGATTGGATTTTAGTAGTGGTCAAACGTGCACCCTTAAACACTGCCTTGTCAGTGTTCTTAAGGCCAAGAACACCTATAGCGACAGAAAGTGTCGCTATAGCCATTTAGTGACGGTTTTATTATTATTTATTTTTTGATTTTCTAAAAATTATTTAAAAATAGATAAAAATGGTTTTTAATTATTAAAAATACAAAATAAATTCTGAAAAATTATTTTAAAGTTTGAAAAATAATTTTTAATTATTTTGAGTATATTTTATAAATATTTTATATTTTTGGAATATAAATGGTATTTAATTTATTTATTTATAATATTAAATAAATAATTTAAAAATAATTTTAATTCATGAAAAATCATGAAAAATAATATTATGGTATAATAAAATATTTTAAGTTATTTTTAATGACTTTTAATATTTTGGGATGAAATTAATTAATTAATTAATATTAATGACAATTAGTTTTTTTAATAAATATATTAAATAAAATATGCAAAAATAGAATAAATGATTTAAAAATCATATGAAAATGATTTAAGTGTTATAAAAATATTATAAGTTATAAAATATAACTTTTGATATTTTGTCATGAAAATATTAATATTTTAATATTAATAGCAATAATCGGATAATGGATTTAAGTGATTAAAAATCATATAAATATGATTTTAAAGTATTAAAAATACTTTATGATATTATAAATATATTATAATATTATGGCATGTATTTTATTAATATTTCATATTAAATAAATATTAATGATAATAGAATTATGTGGTATTTAATTTATTTAAATACGATATAAATGATTGAATATTCATGATAAATAATAATAATTATTTAAAAATTATTACGAGCTTATGAAAAATATTTTGACTATTATTAATTATTTTAGATAATGGTTAAGTGTTTAGTCAGAGTTTAATTGAACTTAAACTCGAAGAATTGACCGACTAGACCGTTAGGACGTTAGAACTTTGTCGAACTCAAGTCAGACTGCAATAGTTTGACTTGATACTGAGTCTTATGTGTGTTATAGACTGATAGGGTTATATGTTATGTGTTTAGATTATTCTATGTTTATATATTTAGTAATATTATACTGTGATGATATTATTCTAATATTGGAGATCTATATTACTAATATTAGGTCTTCGGATAAAGCGTTATAAATTGTGTAGTGGTAATCAACGGTTCAGATAAGTTTGTTTTTACTTAACTCTATTAAGAGTTCTTTCATTCGGATAAGCTTATGGTTAATCATTGCTGATTGCCATGTATAATTGTACTTTGTACATATTGCATGTATAAGTCAGGTATGAAAGGCTGATCACCTTCATTACCAGTTGGTTCAGATATATTTGTTCATATATAATACTTGTTCAGTCATAAATTTGTTCCTACTAATTCACAATTATATTGTTGAATTATAGTCAGCTTATTATTCAGACTCTTTCAATCATGATATATTGTTATATTATTGAATTTAAACTTGTTGGGCAACTTTTATGCTCATCCTTGCTATATCATGATAAACATTGTAGATTAAGACGAATGTGTCGGATACAAGGAAAGGTTAAAGACAGTTCCAGCGTTAGGATATGTGTGCAGCTAAATTGTATAAGTGTTGTATTTTAAGATTATGTGTTAAGTAAGTTATGAAATGTGTATTAAGTTAAGGTTACTCGACCTTGGAGAAAAGTGTGTAAGTTTAATGTATAAATAATTTATGTTTATATCCTCCGCAAATAATAGTAATAATGATAGAATGATTGAACCGGATCTGAGGTGATTTGGGATCTGGATTCGGGGCCCTCACAGTTGGTATCAGAGCTGTTGGTTATGAAGCTTAGGTAGAAATACCTAAGACCAATAATCGTAGTGATTAGGATAAGTACTAACTCACATAAAGTTAGTTTGGTTGGTAAGATTCAAAGATGAATCTCGGCGAGTTATAAGATACAGAGTTCCCTAACTCTGATAATAAAGTTGAACAGTAGTGAGAAAAAGATAGAGTCTAAAAGACTTAAAGTGCAGTGATAGGAGATCGTAAAACAAAATGATATAGATAAAGAAATGAATCGTAATGTATACGATGAGATCACTCTGTGATCAGATAAAGTTATAGTATGGAGAAGGATCAAGCGAATGATTGAAAAGTTACAGCAAGTTTGCTGGGTGACAGTTGTACTATGAATTGGTACAAATTCAGGAAAAGATTATGAATACGAGTTGAATGAAATTCGTAATGAGAAGGGTGTTAAGGTTAGGTGGGGATTCAATTGAGGACTCATGTCAGCAGCTGAGTTGTATGATTCCTTGTATGGACAGGGAATTGTACTTGGTGTAAAAACTACTTAGTTTCTGGCATTGATAATCATTGAAATGTTCGTATTGCGCTATTTGCTATATACATGTTAAGAGGGTGATTCCCTTCTCATGTGTATAACAGATAGATAGGTCATAGGTAGAGAGTATCAAGTTAAGTACGAGTTCTTAAAACTCATACTTATGTGACATTCTTGATTCATAGTTATATGAAATATTTATGAACCCCTCAGCGAATGGACGCCAAAGGTCTGACTAGGACAAGTTCTTAAACTCATATGATTGTGGCAAGTAAATGAACTCATAAGTGTGGTTTGACGAACTGGGTGCAGTTGTGTGTAATTGAAGTATTGAGGATAATAGGAACAAATAGACTAATTAAGCAAATGATTATTAGTGGAGACATAAGTTTTCCAAAACTCCTAGCTATGCTAGACTTCGAAATGATTGACATCAAGCTAAATACGCACTATATGCTTTTGAAAAAAAATGTAGACTCGTAATCATTTTTGAAACGGTTTAAAGTATAAGTCTATGTTACTTATTTCAGCTAGACGCAAATGATTTGAAATATCAAAAGTTATTTTATTTATCACTTATGTACCATGTAACCTGGTGTAGAGATGATAAAAAATTGATGGAGTTATAAATACAGGAATACTTAGTACGAATCCGATCTGAAAATCACTGTTCCACTATTGTATGATGTGTTATGACAAAGTCATACAATGACGGCATCCTCAAACGGACTGTTAATACAGTACGGCATCATGACGTCATTCTAAAAAAATGTTTTCAAAAATTTTAATTTGCCAACGGGGTTTGGCTTCACTTAAATAATTGGATTGAATTGAATTATTGATATGAGTCTACGCTATTCGATTCAGCTAGACTAATGTTATGAAAACTCTAAGTGTTCATTAAAATAAATTTCCCGACCCAAATTGTTTTGGTGTGAAATCCTATGATAATTCTAAGGTGAACAACCCTGAAAATGGGGATGTACTAATTGGATAAAATATTCAAATCTAAGAACGCATATAGTCGTTCCGATTACTAAGGTACAATAGATTGATGATCTAAAGTACCCGCATCGGTAGTTTACCTTCTTTGTGATTGTAAACATACTGTTAACCTTTGTACGGGGTAGAGTACCTTTTTCTTAATTGAAATAGGTAGCTGGTAGTAATACCTATAAACCTCAATAGTTCATGGTCTATATGACCCCTCAGCACAATTTCAAAGTTTTAACTCTGATGAGAGATGTGTTAGATATCATGTGTTGCTGTGTATGTTGTAGGGTGTAAGGATAATTTCGGGGACGAAATTTTTAGAAGAAGGGGTGAATATGACAACCAGAGAATTTTGAATATTTTTTTAAAAAATTATTAATTGATTTAAGGTTTAAAATTAGAACCTAGACAGAAAATTAGTTTTAAGATGGAATTTTAAGGATTTCAAAATTCTGTGAAGGATTTAGGTGAATTATTCAGGATTAAGGGAATAAGCGCTTATGTTCTATGTATATGTGTACAATATGTGGTTAAGGGTCAAGGGTTGACCAGATAAACGATATCTGTAACAAACCCTAAGTATATATTAAGAACATTAATGTTCGGTTAGAAAACCCTAGCAAATTATAAGAAACCCTAGAAACCGGTTATGGAAACCCTAATTTCAGTTATGGGAATTCAAAACCCTAATTTAACATTTTCAAAGCCCTAATTTCTGGATTAAAAACCCTAATTTATAATTAGAGAAGACCTAAATGTTAATTTAATAATTTTAATGTTAATTAGGAAACCTTAATCCTAATTTTCAAGTTAAGTAATTAGAAAACCCTAATCTAATTACGAAATCTAATTTTTAAAATTAGATAAAAAAACATTTCTATTAGAAACCCTAATGACTAATTATGACCCTAATTGCTAAATTAGCGATTTTAATTAGGAAATGTTAATCCTAATCAGAAAGATTTAATTGTGATTAAGAAATTTTAATATAATTAGTAAATCCTAATTATAATTTAGAAATATTAATTTTCTATTTTTAAAACCTAAATTGGAAATTTTAGAAATTTAAATTTGTAAACCCTAAGGGTTTCAAAACCTAAACCCTAACCCAAACCCTAAATCCTAAGGGTTTGGCCAATGTCTAAATTACCATTAAAATGTTATGCAAAAAGACTAAAATGCCCTTACTTGTAAGCTTAAAGTTTTTTCTAGAAATTGCATGACTCATCTTGTTAGGTATTGACCATGTGCCTTAAAATCTCCCAAGATCAGATCTAAAATGCCACTTTGCAACATTAGATACATTATACGTAAAAATTAAAGATTTAAAAGTAAGAAATCTTACTTTATTTTTCATCTTGTCCAAGTCCCTTCTCTCTCTAACTTTTCGAAATCTAGAGTGATAGAGAGTTAAAAGTTGAGCAATGATCAGTTAATAGCAAGCCAAGAACAAGAACAAAAATCCGAAATCAAAAATCAAAGCCTCAAAGGTATAAACCCTAATTTTTAAAATCTTTTGATTTGATGTTAGAAGTTGAAATTGGTTGGTTACAAATGTGTTAGAGGGTGTTTTTGAGTGATATGGGTTGTTGGATCAAGAATTTATAACATCTAGAGGCACGAAAATCAAAATTTTAAAACTGGTCAAGAACCCTGATTTTGTTGTCTGACAAGCAAGTGTCAGAGCTCTTAGATTCTTGTGTGTTAATCGTTATGTGTGTATTATGTTTTGGACTTGTTCTCTGCCATGTGGTCTTTGTTCTGAAACTGGAATCAGGGATTTATCGTGTCTAGATTGCATGTTAGGATCGATCAAACAGTGTTGACTGATCACGGGAGTAAGCTTCTGGGTAACCCAGAATTTCAGTAACGTCTAACAAGAAGTTCAAGGCCTCGGATCTTGCTTCTGACAGGTTATTGGGCCATGTTTGTGTGCTTCACTTGTAGTCGATATAAGGACTATAATATCGAGCTTTTATATCACCCATATCGTACATAGATTAAACGTTATGCAGGGTCAAAGTA